>SNQJ01S0017159.1:166356-197432 GCA_010110895.2 Picea sitchensis
TTGAAACTTAGAGCCATACTAAGGTCAAAGACAAACCTTAGGTGGCAGCCTCATAGGACCTCAGAAAATTTCTACAATATCTTGGTTTCTCATGAAATCATGATACTAATTTTTATAAGACTCTAGAGATATATTTACATACCAAGACAATGGTATCTCAGGGCATGTTTCCTAAGGATCGGGATTACAGGAAATTCAAGCAGCATTTGGAAGCTCTCGAGAGCTAGAACAAGTTGCTTCTCACCATGGTCTCGTTGTTGGTCAAGCAGAATGGTGGTTCTCTCCATCTCACATAGCAAGGTAGCTCTTTTATTGGTTCTTTGCAGAGTTCTCAGAATGGGTGAAATATGACAAAGGCCTCTATGCTCATTCCTCAAGTGCCCCACTTCAATGATTGAGATCAGATCGACCTTTTCTTGGTTTTAGTAGAAGTTGTATTGTGTTTAGTTACGTTAGGGTCTTTGTCTTTTAGGTTCTTAAACTCGTTTATGTTATTCGTAATTTCTACATGCAACATTATTTTTTTCAATGTTAGTTTGGTTTCCCATGAAGAGAAAGTTGATTGTTATCTCATTTTTTGTGTCTTGTTTTATAGGTTTTATGATGCCATGAACATCTTGAACACTTTGTATTTCTATACATAGAGTTGATATATAAATANTATTTTTTTCAATGTTAGTTTGGTTTCCCATGAAGAGAAAGTTGATTGTTATCTCATTTTTTGTGTCTTGTTTTATAGGTTTTATGATGCCATGAACATCTTGAACACTTTGTATTTCTATACATAGAGTTGATATATAAATAAAAAACTTTTACTTTCAGAGAGAAAATGATTTTCCAAATTTGAAAATGTTTTGATAAAAATCAAAAATTCATTTTTTCTTTTTTCACTATAATGATCAACTTTGCTTTTTTAATTTTTAAAATCATTTTAGTTTATTTATTGATTTTTTAAATAACAAAAACTTTATTTTATTAATTTTCAAATTAGTTGTTTTAACTTCCCTATTATTTTTTTTAATTGAACAAAGTTGATAATTTTATAATCATGTGTTGTTTTAAAACATCTCCTAATTTCAAATTGAGAATGATCATTTATTAATACTTTAAACATTCTCTGATTTCAAAATATTCATTTCCTAATATTTAAAAAAAAATATTTTAATAATAATATTTTAAAATTTCTATAAATTTATTTTACAAATAAATTTTTATCTAAATTTATAATTTATTTATTATAAAAAAAATTGATATATTATTCAATATACTTTAAATTTTGTGTATATCTTTTAAAAATAAATAATAAAAAATCACTAAAACATAAAAATATATATTTTATAATTATTTGATCTAAACTTTAGACTTTCCAAAAGCCATCTTCAAAATGAACTTAATACTCACACTTTAAGTGGGTCTTAAAAATCTCTAAAACTTAATACTCATAGTTTTAGGTTTTAGTGGGGTCCTAAAAATCTCATTTTTTTAAAATATTAATAATAATATTTTAAAATTTCTATAAATTTATTTACAAATAATTTTTTATCTAAATTTATAATTTATTTGTTATAAAAAAATTGATATATTATTCTATATACTTTAAATTTTTGTATATATTTTTTTAAAAATAAATAATAAAAAATCACTAAAACATAAAAATATATATTTTATAATTATTTATCTAAACTTTAGACTTTCCAAAAGCCATCTTCAAAATGAACTTAATACTCACACTTTAAGTCGGTCTTAAAAATCTCTTCAAAATGAACTTAATACTCACACTTTAAGTCGGTCTTAAAAATCTCTAAGACTTAATACTCATAGTTTTAGGTTTTAGTGGGGTCCTAAAAAAATCTCATGCGTATAGTTGAAAATCTTTATTAATGATGTGTTTCACAAAGTATAACAATTTTATAATATTAATTTGATTGGATTTTGAAAATATCCATGAAAATAAGTTTTTTATTATTATTAATTTTTAAATAATGAGTATTATTTTTAATTTTTCCAATTAATTTAATAGATGGTAAAATATTTATTTTTATTTTATAATAATTTTAATAAAAAAAATTTATTTAAAATATGATTCAACTTTTCATATAAATAAATAACTTAATGTGTTTTTCATTATTAAATTATAAAAAATCAATTCTTTCATTAAAAATTTTAAAAAATAATGCATAAGTTTTTGTAATCTTTATTACACTGAAGGTGTTATTTTCAGGGGAGGTTTCTCCATATTTTTCATCATTTTTCAATGACGAATTGAACACTGCCATCTGTTTCATTTTATTTTTTTCCAGTGAACGGACTTATCTCTTGCTGTAAATTGTCTGCCACTTCATTGATTTCTTGTCGTGAACTGTTTGTCACCTCATCGATTTTCCTTATCGTGAACTGTTTGTTGGCTATGAAAATTTAAATCTCCCTCAGTTAGGTGATGACTAGGTGCAGGGACGAAGGTTGCTCTCTTTATATAAATAAAAACCACACAAAAATTCCCAATATAGAGAATAATGATCAAAACATACTTGTTTTCCTCCAATTCCTAAAAATATTTCAAGTACCATTCTTCCTTATGTGACGACTTTAAATTTCCCATAGAAATAGAAACGTGAAGACAGGCAAAGTGAAACCTGCTATGTGAGATGAGATTGTAACAAGTGAGAAATGGTTTAGGTTTTAACTTTTCATTATAATGAATTATAATGAATGTTGTGGGTTTTTACCCTTGTAAATATGATTTGTAAATACAAACTTCAAGTAAAATGGTTTGGTTTATAAAGTGACTATGAACACCTTGTTTTAGCATATCAAAGTATGTATAACTAACATACCTCAAAGCTATGGTTTATTTTAATTTGTTTAATTTAGTGGTTAACAACTACATCCAAATTTCTCATAAATATTCATATTTCATCCGAGGACAAAAAAAAACAACTTGAACTCATTTTGATGTTTCCTTTCCCCACTTCAAAGTTTTGTTAGTAAAAATTGATTTTAAAAAAACCTAATAATTTTTTTTTAATTTTTATTAAAATTAATATGAAGAGAAACACTTTAATATTTAAATTTGATTAATTGGAAAAGAAAATACAAATGTTATATAATTTAACTTACAGAACATTCAATCACAATTAAATATTAGTAAATAAATATGATCAAAATAATTAGTAATATAAAAAAAATCATTTTAATATTATTTTTATTTTTAATTTCAATAATAAATGAATTGCATTTAATGTATTAATTTTATGAATAAATATAAATATAGGAAATGTTAATTAAGTTTAATTTTAATGATGAAGATGAAGAATTATTATCTTCCCCATTTGGGTGCGAACTCTACTTGTGACATATTTATTCTCTCATGAAGCCCATTGTTAATTCAGCTTCTTGATGAGCCATGGGAAATGAGAATATTTTTCACATATGAATTGGAGGGTGGAATACTTAGTTAGATATAAAAATATATATAAACCTAATGGATATATTTAATTTATAATGTTCAACATCCCTTTTATTTACATATATGTTGTAATTTATATATTGTAATTAATTTATTAAATTTTTTATTTTATAATAATTTGTAATAAACATTTTATAATATTACCATAAGTTATAAAAGAGGTGAACTATGTTGGAAGCAACTCTTGTTAGTGATATGTTCTATGAAATATGAAATCTAGTAATTTGTTTGTAATTGGGTAAATGAGAAGTTTCATCTATTTATTACTCTAAAAAAATCTATTATTAATAAGGGTTGTACCAATATTCATCTAAAGCTTAGTACGTTCATTGTTAATGATATATATTTTTAGGAAATTTCATTTTTTTTTTTCCAAGTAACATATTTTAAGAAAAACTCTTCAGTTCTTCTCTTCATTTTGATGATGATATCCAGGGTAAACTCTAGATTCTTCAAAGCACAATGTCAAGTCAATAACATGGTTCAAATGGAATCGAACTCTGTTGTTGACATTAGTGGAGACGTCAGAGCACTTATGAGTGCGGATGACGAGGTGGTTTGGCATCAAGAAAGTCTTTACTCCAAGGACGATTCACTGGGGATATCACGTGAAGAGTTATATCGCTCTTCACATAAGTCCCATCATCCTTTAGACAACTCCCAACCTACACAGAACCACTACTCTGGTGATATTTTGAAAAATCCGTCTGATAATAGCCATTTTCCAGTGACTAACCTCTCGATTGAAAGGGGGACTAATCAGCCTCTGTGGAGAAGGAAGCAGTCTTCGGCTATCAAACAGGGTAATAAAGGTGGTGTTGATTTAGAGAATAACGGAAACCTTTGTCCTACTTCACTTCCTATTACTCGGAAAAAGGTGTGGAAGGCGAATAAGAGAAATAGGAGGATGGTCTTGGGCGCAGATGTAGGCCTTAAAGATACTTGTAGACTAGCTCTGTGTGTACTGGTGGGTATACTCTCCTATTCATATCTTGTAGGGACACCGATGGAAAATTGGATTACTTTGAACTGGGTCCCAGTCCGGGTTATATACCTGAGCTCTTGAGCCTTACTAAAGGTTGGTTGGGTATTATTGTTAAATCATCGGAAGATGTTGATCTTTTATTAAACTCTTTCTGGATAAATGGGGGTTCTGGCATTATGTTAAAAATATGGAGAGTGGCTTTCGACCCAATAAGGGATCATTTCCAGTTCAGACACCTATGGGTCCTCCTGTCGGGCTTACCGTTGTTCCTGTGGAATGAAGGAGCTTTAAGAGAGATTGGAAACGCTTTAGGTAATTTTATCTTGATAGACCCATCAACCTTAGAAAGTTCAGTCAGGAAGGTGGGTAAGATTTTAGTTGGTATTGACGTGCATGGTGGCCTCCCGGAGGCTATAGACATAGAATGGTGTGGTCGTCATATAAACCAGAGACTGGATTATGTGGGCATCTCGTTTTGATGCAGTTGGTGCAGGGGTACTGGACATCTCCGTAGAGATTGCATAGGTAAACAAATTGAAGAAAAGACTGAAGAAGATATCATTCAGGAAGACTCGTCGAATTGCGTCACTGTTGAAGACTCCTTAGAAAGAGGTTCCTTTTTCTTTGAACTAGAGCTGGCCCAGTCGCCTCAAGAGCCTGTCACACTTATGGGTAAGCTAAAAACAATTTGCCCATTGTTTTTTAAGTCATTATCACTTTGGGAACGTGATGCCCTGGAAAATTCTAATTGGCTCCAAGCATCTACTTCTGTTGTATGTAATAAGGATCAAAAGGACTCTGATGATTCCTTTCCTACTGTGGTGGCCATTGTTAATCCTGGGAATGGGGACTGTGTTATTTTTGGGTTGGGGTCGGCTGGGTCCTCCATACCGAATTGTCCTGTATCGACTACTCCTCAGATTCCACAGTCATTAATTGCCCATCATTCTCCTTGCCTTCGGCCCTCACCTCCTGCTCCCCCAATCACAGACTCAGTGGTAGAACATGGCTTTAGAGAGGCTGAGGATGGAGACTCTTCACTGATACAGGTCTTGGACTCATTAATACCGTTTATTAGAGATAAGTCCTCTTCGATTAAGATGCCAACTTTTATGGGAAAGACCATACAAAATGCTACGGGAGAAGTGGAGGCATCCACCTCAAAGGTACAGCCAAGGAAAGAGGGGAAAGAGTATGCCTAGTCTCAGGGCATTGGCATTGAATTATCTCCTTTAAAGACCTGTAGTACTCGGAAAAAACAAGCACAAAAACTTTCACAATTTGATGTTGTGATCTCTCCCTCCACTGATAGTGGGGCTCTTAGAGCATGTAAAGCCCTCGCGAGGACTAAACAATGTTATTAATGTCCCTAAACATCAAAGGAGTTGGAGGCACCCTCAAATTGGCCTCTGTACAGAGACTCTTGGAAAATAATCACCCTGAAATAGTTTTACTACAAGAAGCCTTGGTAGATGCACCTAGAGATAGGGATTTCATGACTCGATTGCGACCTTCTTGGGTGTCAAGTGCAGTTAATTCTTTGGGCAGTTTCGGGGGACTATTAGTCTCTTGGGATCCAACTATTTATGAATTTGTTCCTTTCCTTACTGTTGGTGGTATGTTTTTAACAGGTAGGTGTTTGAACAACGACAGGATTGTAGCAATACTAAATATGTATGGACCATGCTTCGATCAACTACAGTTTTGGAAATCTATTGAAGACAGTGGTATTTTATCAATCAAGAATCTAATCATTACAGGATACTTAAACATTGTCTTATCTCCGGGTGAGGTCTGGGGAGGATCTTTTGGGATAGGGATGTCGGAGATAGAGATCTATTCTCAACAAACAGACTGATTGATATAATCAAGCCGGTAAAGCTAAACCCGACGTGGAGAAATGGACGCAGTGTTCAGGATGCGATTGCAAGGAGGTTGGATAGAGTTCTAGCTGCTAAAGATTTGTTAATTGATGTTGCCCATTATCGTTCCTGGGTTGAGCTTTCATATATATCGGACCATGCATTGGTTTTTCTTCAACTGGATCTTCCTTCGCGCTATAAATCATACCCCTTTAAATTGAATGATCAGTGGTTGAAAGACCAAGACTTTGTGAATTTGGTTAACAAAATATGGAATTACACTATTTTTCAGACTGAAGCAAGCAAACAACATAGGATTGTTTGGAAGCTAAAATGATTAAAGACAAAAGATAAAATTCTAATCAAAAGGAAAATTACTCAAAATAAAGAAAAGATGGAAACTCTTGAGTCAAACATCAAAGAATTGATTGCCCTATTAGCAACTGATCCTACTAATTTGGAGTTGGATTCATCTCTGCGACAGATGCAATCATAAAGAAACAACATTTTGAAAGGTATAGAAGAATAGTGGAGGTTGCGCAGTAGAGCTATCTGGTTGGCTTGTGGAGACAGTAATACAAAAAAATTTCACAAATGTGCCACACATAATAGGGCTCGAAAACATGTTTGGGAGATTTTGGATGCTTACGGAGGAAATATTATAGATCAAAATGCTATAAAGGAAGTAGCAGGCCATCATTTTAGAAATTTATACAAGGAGAAACCTTCTTCGAGTACCAGTGATCAAATAAAAATTACTAATCTTTTTCCTCGAATGGTAAGCTATGATGAGTCTTGTAATCTATATAATCATGTTACTATGGAGGAATTGAAAGTTGTCCTCTTTCTTTTTAAAAAGGATAAGAGTCAAGGGTCAGACGGCTGGACAGTTGAATTTTTCACCTTCTTCTTTGATATAGTAGGGTCAGATCTGTTGGATATGGTGGAAGAATCAAGAAGGCTAGGATCTATTCCTAGAAGTTTAAATTTGACTTTTTTTACTTTAATTCTGAAATCCAACAAGCCGAGCACATTTGAAGACTATTGTCTGATTTATTTGTGCAACCTTTGCAATAAGGTGATCTCTAAAATTATTGGAAACCGTATCAAACCTTATCTATCTAGATCTCTCTCAGAAGAATAGCTGGGGTTCTTAAAAGGAAGGAAAATTCAAGATGTGATTGGCACGATGCACGAAAGTCTCCATAGCATCAAAAAGAAAAAAATGAAGTCGCTTGTTCTAAAGTTGGATTTAAGGAATGCATATGATTGTATTGATTGGGTTATTCTTAGAATGATTCTACTAAAAGGGGGTTTCAGTTTACATATGACAAACTGGATAATGTCATGTGTCACATCTGCAACCTTTGTTTTCCTATTAAATGGTGAGGCCACTGATTTTTTCATAAGTAGAAGGGGGTTACGTCAAGGATGTCCCTTATCACCATTTCTCTTTATTCTGGTGATGGAGGGCCTCAGTCTCTTACTAAAGGATAGTATCAGTGAAGGAAATATTACAGGTATAAAAATCTCCATATTATTAAATATCCTTCATCTTTTGTTTTTGGATGACGTACTTATCATGTCAAAATCTTGCCTATTAGAGTGGAAAGAAATTTTCACTATTATAACTTTTTTTAGTAAGGTGTTGGGACTGGTTGTCAATCAGTCAAATACTATTGTTCACTATGAAGGACTAACAGAGGGTGAATTGGAACCTTTCAAAACTTTTCTCCCTTTCAATTTTAATGATCTGGCGAATGGCTTTAAATATTTGGGTTATCATCTTAAGACAGGGATGCAGAAGGCATGTGATTGGGATTGGTTGGTGTCAAACATTGCAAAAAAATAGCTTAGGGTGCTATATATGGCTATTGATTGGCGACAGATATATCCTTATCAAATCTATGTTGGAGGGACAAGTTGTCTATTGGATTTCAATGGAGTTTATTCCTCGATCTGTTCTATTAAAGATCAGGAAGATGATGTTTCACTTTCTATGGAGTGGGAAATTTGGTTCAAAGCATTACCATTTGTGCAATTGGGAGATGTTGTCGAGACCAAAGAAAAATGGAGGTTGGGGACTTCGCAACCTTTCACATTTCAATATGGCGTTGAATGCCAACACTCTTTGGAGAGTTATAATGCAGGGAGGTATCTGGCATAGAGTGGTTATGGTCAAATACTTCTCTAATCATTTGATTATTAATTTGTTTAGACTTGCAACTCAAAAGACCAGCGCAAAATCAAGGATTTGGTCGAGCTTGCTTCGCTCTGTATACATCATTACCCATTGTCTTGCTTGGCGTCCAGATTCAGGACACCTGATCATTATTGGGAGAGACCATATTCTAGGCATAGGTGAAACTTCTCTCCTGAGAAAAGAGACACTGACCTATTTAAAACAAAACACAATTACAGTACTTTCACAAGTTTCAAAAGGAAGTGATCCGATAATAAAAGTTGAGCAATGGTTGAGGAGCGGAAAATTGGGAATCACAAGGGTACAGGCTATAGAATGGGAGCAGTATATAAAAGAACTTAAATTGGCTAGAATCTCTCTCGATAATAATAAGGATGCCTTAATTTGGACTGGAGGTGATTCCTCCAGAAATATATCAGTCTAAAATGTTTATGCAACCACTATCTCTACTCATCAACTCCTGATATTGCATGGCTGGAAAGTTAAAATTTGGAAATGGAAGATACAGTTGAAGATCAAGATTTTTTTATGGTTGGCAGCGAGCAATCGGATCCTCACCTGGGAGGTATTGAAAAAGAAAGGATGGTAGGGCCCTGGTGTATGTACACTGTGCAAACAGGACAATGAAGATATTGATCATCTCTTTGCAAATTTCTCCTTTACAAAAGATGTTTGGTACAGGATTATGGATAGATTACATATCATAAATACCTGGAATGGGAACACATTAATGGAATGTCTTGATTCTTGGACAAGGAATAAGACTGTATCAAATAATTTGTTTCATATACGTGTTGGTATATTTGGAATGAAAGAAGCAAAGAGATATTCGAAGAGAAAACACCATCAACATGGACTGTAGTTTTTAAAACTCTTGGGTCACCTATATTCTCATCAATTACTCAAAGAGTTCAGAACATCAAGCAGAGGTTGATTGTTGTCTTGGAGGAGAACGCCATTGTTTTATTTGATGGAGCAGCATTAGCAGGAGGACAAAATAGTGGAGCAGGGGGATCCATAATTTGTAAAGACTCAACGGAATATAGATGGTTAGTCAACTGTGGGGGTGGAACAAATACAAAATCCGAGCTCCTGAGTGCGTGGACAACGCTCACTTTAGAAAAAATTCTTAATATAGCAAATTTGCATCTGATGAGAGATTCAAAGGTGATCATCGATTGGCTGAAGAAAAAGGGAAATCTACAATCTGTTTCCATTGAAGGATGGAAGAGTAGGATTCTGGAACTGGCGACATCTTTCCAGACTATTCACTATTCCCACATCTACAGAGAGTTCAATATGGTTGTTGATATATTATCAAAAAAGGCGTTGTCGAAACCTACAGGGAGATTAACTTACTATAGATGGAATGGAGGTTTGGAGGGTCCTCCATTTTATATGGATCTATTTTAATCCCTCCAGTACATCAATTTTGAGATTGAAATCAGAGACTATAATCGGGAGGCTCTATGTTATTGCTATATCTATGCAATATTCAGTTTTTTTTTTCTTTGGTAATGCCCAGGGTACAGAGACATGTATTTAAGGTCATCTTAGAAGATATCATGTATTTGTGGGCTTTATTTTGGTGTCCAGGTTTGTGATATGTCTAGTTGTGGTTTTATGGATTTTGGATCTATTATCATGTGCTATAGATAAAGATCTTATGAAGAAGTCTAAAAAAATATTATTATCTAATATAATTTTTGAGTGAATTTTCTTTTTGGAAAAACAACATGGCTCAAAATTGTTATAACAATATGCTTATTATGAACTTAACATGTTGCTTTTGAGTAAATAACCTAGGTGGAGAGGATAACAAATTATTCCACAACCACTCGACCTAAATCCAATTAACTTTTAGGAAACTTCACTTAATTATACATAATAAGCCTCACAAAAATATATTCATACATGTAATTTGATTGATCATTTTTTTTTACTAAATACCCTATTCTATAAAAAAAAAAATGTTAGTTTATTGTTGGGACTGAGCAAGATTTGGCATCAACCTCCATAAAGGACATAGATCCTCAAACCACATTGAAAAGATGGCCCTCCATATTTAATACATTTGTCCTTGAGAGCATAGTTTTGTGTCTTTATTAATAAAAGTCATTGTTAATGTTTAGCTCCCAGTTAAAATAGATTTTCTTTGTGTTAAAATAGATTTGTTCTCAAGAGCATAGTTTTGTGTCTTTATTAATAAAAGTCATTGTCATTGTTAATGTTTATCTCCAAGTTTAAATAGATTTTCTTTGTGTTAAAATAGGTTTATATTACTTTGTATTTGATCTTCTTTTCAATTGAATTAAAGGTAATATTATGAGCTTAACATGTTATTTTTGGGAAATCAATTTAAAACTCTTCAACATATTTAAAATAATATTTCTTTAAAGGTATGGAAAAATTTATTAATAATTGTAAATCATTTTTTAAATATTTGTTTTTTCTCCAAATTAATTTTTTTTTAAAGTTAATATATACTTTCCAAAAATTAATAAAGATGGCATTAAAAAAATTGACGTTTTCATGTGTTTCTTCCAAAATTTTCCTTTAAATTTCTGAAATTATGTGATTAGGCTCAAACATTATCTTTAATGTTTATAATTTTCAACATTGAATTTTTTATTTCACAAAATTTAGTATTTTGTAAAATAAGAATATGGAAAAATTTTATTATCCATAATTACTTTTATACTAACTCTCTTCATTATAAATATACATTTAACATTTACAAATAATCTGATCCAATACATTTTAGAGGTCAGAACTAGGGTATTACATCATATCTTATAGATCTCTCTAACTATACCCTAATAGAGACTACCCTATTCTAATTTTTATGGAAATGTAAAATAATAAAAAATAAAAAAATTGTACATTTTACTTATAATGAGACATTGCAAACAAAAAAAATGTGCTTAGATAGTTATTGAAATTTAATTGGAAGGAAGAATGACAAGGTTTACTCCAAATGCATACAAGATGCATAAATTCCATACTTATGGATTTCTATAGGGTTGTGTTGAGACCCTCAACAGACCCCATGCCCTAGGCATTGGGTATCCTCCAAAAATGTTTAAACTTCATTGATCACATCTTCCTATTCTTTGTAACTTGAACTTTTGACACAATTGGTGCTCTCAGATGATTTCAAGTTCTTTGATTGGTTCTCCTCACTAAGTTACTATATTACTTGAAGTATTGATGAATGTTGTAGGTGATTTATCGAATGGCTAATTGTTGGTAATACTATGATCTTGATGTCTTCTCACGAGTGACTCTAACTCACTCATCTACTTCTTTAATCATGAAAGAAATCTCTAATTATATTGATATGCTTGAATAGTTCATTATGGGTGTTACCTACTCTTTGGTTCTTACTACGTCATTGATTTATTTTCATTGATGATTGGGATGATCCTTTCTTACTAATTCATATCACCCTGCTAGTGTTTATACAAGGTTGGTTGAATAGTTGAATAATGTCTTGCCTCTAGGTATGTATTGGTTCTCTTGCTTGATTAAGAAGAAATTTGGGTTATTACATTGTTTCATTGGTGATTGACATGTGTCCTTGTTGAGCTTGTTGTGAAGTTTTAATTGTGGTTATCGTCTTTAATTGCTACTTTGATTTTAGTGCATATGGCTTGAAGTGATTGGTTTTCACCAACATATCAAATAGATCAACACTTGTTTTCTTATCGGTCTTGCTTCAAGAGGCACGATAATGAATTTGTTTCAATTATAAATGGTCTACCTATCTAGTATACAGATGGTCCTTTGTAACATGAATTGAGGATCCTTATAGTCTTTGACAAACTAATAATAGGAAGAGCAAGTACAAAAACTATAAAGAAGGATATATAAATGGTGAAAAGGTGCGGTATCAAATTTGTTTCAACTACTGAATATCCACCTTGCTATGTATGGGATTGATTCTTGGAATTGAACATAAATTTACACAAAACTAACTAAGAATTAGGGGATACGAGCAAGGAAAGACACTCCCAAAGGTCTAACATAGGATTTGATCAGTGAATAACTCCTATGGTAATTATAAAACTCGTAATTATGCCAATCACGCGTCTAGGATACTGCCTATTGTCTGAGAAGCACACTACAAGATATATATGAATAAAAAAACCAATCCTAGTGAATCCCCAAGCACCCTATAAAGTCATTAAACCACCAATTTCAACATGTAGCATGATGAAACACCAGTAAATGAGAAATGATGGAATACACTACCAAGGACTAAATTGAACCACGAGGATGGTGAGAAATTGTTTCATACAAAAATTGAGATGTCTAAGACCTATGTGGAGGATATAAATTAGTTGGATCTCACATGTATTGTAGATTAATTATATTGGATGACAAAAGCATAGATAAACATATTTTTTAATCAGGAAACCTTCGATTGTTATAGCAAGATTTGCCTTACCATTGCTATCTTGCATAGAGGGCCATTTTCCATTTCCCTATGCAGACTTATCACCCCTTTTTTGATGAATCCAGAGCTAAAACATACATTTTTCCACATATACGCTCCCTATTAGTTATACAAGATGCATATACACTTGCTACTCCACTACAGCTCGCGTATATCGAGATTTGTGCTAGAAAATACAAAATGAGGTCGGGTTTCCATGTCACGACAAGAGATATCTGATCCTTGGCCTTCCATATACTAGAAGTGTTCCGACTCAGCCCTTCAGTTGAATTCTGAAGGCTATAAGAGCACAATTTCGAGCTATGGAAAAGGGAGAGAAAGCATTCAACTTTGAGAGCGAAGTTACTCTGGAGAAATTACTTCATATTGAGTCTGCATCCCTTTGTCCCTCAAGTCTGAACACAATGTTCAGCCCCCAAGATCTTCCATTATTGTTGAGTGCCTCTTTCTCATGAGCTTGCCTTTGGTGGAGGATTGAAGTGGTGGAGATCCAGTTGGAAAGAACTTAGTTTCTTGGTTTCGAACCATGTCGACACAGAAGTCTGTAATGTTGACACTTCTGCTAATCAATTATTAATAGAAATGCTCCTTTCCCGTCCTATTGGTATCTTGCAAATATATGATTATTATCCATGGGCGTGTTTGTAATGTTTATTAATGGATTATGTTATCTGATGTGCTAACTCCTTTTATATCATCACTATATACTTGCTTCGCTTGTTTGTTGAGAACTTATTGCAGGTATAAAGCTTTGGGTCAAAGTGCTCAATGGTGGAACATCATCAAACGTTGGATCGAGGTAGGCCTCCTTCTTGTATTGCACATTAGTCTATATAGCATATGTTGGAATTGGGTTGATTTATTCTGTCATACCTGTCTATTGTTGTTTACCCTTGGCCATAAAGATTTTTTCCCTTGTAACAGAAATGGCGACTCCACTGGGGAGAGATCTTCGTTCTAAGGATTGAAGTACTTTTTCTTCTTACATTTCTCTTTTTCCTTTGTGTTTCTTGTCGTATCACTGCTTGACAGATCCTGTTTACTTCGAGTCTGAGTTTTCATCCTTTTACCCTTGCCTGGCCTTGTTTTAAAGCATATACACCCTTTTTTCCTTGACATTCGCGTATACACGCTTGTTGTCTCACTGCAAGAAGCGTATATATGCTATGTTCTCCTGAACAGTCGCGTATACCACTTCCCCTTGCTTGTTTGCTTGGTTGAGTGACTACTGGGTAGGATTTAAAGATTGTTGATCCTTCTTATTGTCTATTGAGATTATATGGGATGACAGGAAGCCTGTTTGGAGTTGAATTTTTGGGCATAGTCTTTCTCTTTGTTTTCTATTTTTAATTTGTCCTTGGCTTCTGGGTTGTTTGCTTGACTTCCTGGTATTCTGCTTGAGTTACTGCTTTTATACATAGTAGAATTCATATGTCAAGTTGCTTATCAGTCCATGCATTTTCTTTTTAGAATATTGAAAATACATTGCATTGGTTGGAATTTTTGTCTTTGAATTTTTATCATTAGCTTAGCACATTTAGCGAAATATTATATTTTACTTCTGAATTGCAGATTTGAAATTGAAGACTGCACTGTTTTTATTAGCATATCAATCATTGAAAAGTTAAAGATAGACTTTGCATTATATCCATATTTATTTTTTGGCAGAGTCGTAACACCATGAGTTTCACTTCCATACCTTTTTGAGTAACCATGGCCAATAAAATTTACGCTTTAAACTAAAATTGATTAGTCACGTTTTTATTTTTAGGGTGCACAAACTAGCTTAGGATTTAGTGCCTTGGAATAGGATTTTGTGAGTAAACTTCTCCAAGGCAATTAAATCAACATATGTGTTTGAGACAGGGAGTTGAGAAGTCCATTGTATAATCGGTAAGATCAGGAGGCTCCGCTCACACCGGAGTTAATGACGAGGTTGCGTGAAGTTAGTTGAAGGGATAACCCCTGGATACTCACCTAGCGTTAGAGATATTTCTGTGGATTTATTCGTATTTGGGGATCTTGCTAGTACCCATACCTCTATGAGAGGCGGTGCTTTCAAGGTTTCGGGCTTTGCTACCCTGCCCATACAGTGATCCAGACTTATGACTGCTCACCTATGCATCGGTTATACAATGGTTTATTAGTTGCTTGACTTAGGTATCTCATAGGTTACTTGCAAGGGTTATTTTGCTTGTACCCTGAGTCAGATAAGGGTCGGACAACACACAACCTTTATGGAGGATTACCTCTCCAAGGGGATCTGACCGACTGGTTGTTAAGTCCATGAGGGCCCTTATAATTGATTATGTTACCTCCAAACTTTAGCAGGGAGTCTCAAGTCCCTCTTGGACGAGACATACCTTCTTTGGCAAGGGAGGCCACTCAACCACTTTAGCCCGTTTGCATGCATATTGGTCGTTCGACTTTTGGAGTGCTCTTTGACTACTAGTTCGCCTCAGGATTTTGTACCAAGTCTTCATTATCATGAACAATGGAGTTCCTTTTTCTCCCTCGTTTACTGCTACTCCCCCCATGATGTCCACTCATTTCATGGGGACGGACCCCTCTGTTTTCTACAGTGGTATGCACAATTATAATATTCAGTCAACTTGGGTATCTAATCATTTTTCTCATGGTATGTCTGATATGTATTCGCACTTACCATCCTCTATCTCGCCTCCTTATGCGAATACAAGTTTTGGGTCTATCGGCATGTTGCCTCCTTCTTATCCCTCTTCGTTTGGTGGGAGTCATATCCTTCAAACACCTCTTACGGTAGGAGGTTGGAATATTCCTTCCTACGAGTCCCATATGCGAGAGGTAAGTGCCCAATTAAGAAATCATTCTACTTATCACACTCTGTCCACTTATCCTTCTCCCGCTATGTCAGTTCCTACGAACACTTTTCCCATGGCGGACCTCCATCTATCCTCCGGTGTTTCATCCGGGGGGAGTTATTTTTATAGTATGGGCAACCCCCCTCACGAAGTTCCTTCGCTTGGGGGCAACATATATCCTCACATGAGTAACCCTTGTCATCTCTCTTTCTCTTCGCAAGCGGCTTCCTCAATGTCGATGCCCTTAAAACCCTTTACGAATCAGTATGGAGGAGGATACTATCCTGCTAGACAGGGGCAGGGTGTAAACCAATATCCTTCCTGGCCTGCAATTTATCAGAACCAATATTTCCATGCACCTTGGACTCAAATTCCGCAATTCACTACTGCCACGAGTCCAGTCACTGCTAGTCACACTGGAGCTCCATCTCCTACCTATGCTAGTCATGTTGGAGATTGGTCGACAACCTCTGCGAGTCACGTTGGAGATTGGTCGACAACCTCTACAAGTCATGTTGAAGACCTACAACTAGTTTTTGCAAGTCATGCTGGGGGCACATGTCTGGTCACTGCTAGTTACACCACACATACATCACCAACCTCTGCTAGTCATGTTGGGGATCCATCACCAACCTCTGCTAGTCATGTTGGAGATTTTCTACTAGCCTCTGCAAGTCATGCTGGGAGCATGTCACCAGCCACTGCAAGTCATGCTGGGGGCATTCATATGATTGATAAGCCTAGATGTATCAGACGTAAGCCTAGATTCCTTTGCACGACTTGTGAAGGAATTCACCTTACTTGTTTGTGTCATGTTACTGCTGGGATACTAGAAGCGTGGGGCTCACCTAAGGGCCCTTCAGGTTCTGAGGCATCTATGGTTTCACAACACTCTGTTCCTTCTTTGGTTGATATAATAGTCATGTCAATGCAATCTTCGGCTGACACCCCTTTTCCTTTAGGGCTTGATGCGTCTCTTGACCTTGTTGTCTCACATCTCGTTCAACCTATGGTCATGTCGAAGCAATATTCGACCGACACCTCTCCTATGTTCGGGGGTGATGCGTCTCTTGACCTTGTTGTCTTGCATCTTGTTCAACCAATGATCGTGTCGATACAATCTTCAACCGACAACACTCCTGTTTTTTGGGGTGATGCACCTCTTGACCTTTTGTTCTCGCATCCTATTCAACCAATGGTTGAGGAAGAGGTCGTATCGATGAAATATTGGATCAATCCCACTCTTCTCTTGGAGAGTGACAAGTCTAAGGAAGCGGTCGCGCCGATGCAATTTTTTGTCGATCCTGCTCTTCTGGTTCTGGTTCTATACCTTCTATGCCACGTCCTTAGCATTTCTAGTCTTGCACCTTCTGAACAAGAGAGATTTTCACTCTTCCTGATTTCTCTCCCTCCAAGTCTTGACGAGGTTCCCTTTGATTGGGATGGTATTGTGAGGTATCCAATGCCTCTGCCTATGTCTTTTCCAAGAAGAGACATTATTTGATATACCACAGAGACGATACCCTTCGTTAGCACTTTATCCTCCTCGACTTGGAGAGATTTGGGTTTTCCCAAGATTATGTCAGTTCCTCGTGAGATACTGACATTCTATAGAAGTCCAGCATGGGAACCTTGGCCTCCCCCGTGACTCACTGCCTAGAATCTCCCAACCGAGTCTTAGTTAAGCTCTTTTCTGACTCGTATAAAAAATCGAAAAGATTGTTGAGTGATTTGTCCCTTTCACACTCGTTAAAATTGGATTTGAAAGATCATGAGTCCTAGTTAAGATCTTTTCCGACTCGCTATCAAAAATAGAAAAGATTGTCGAGTGAACTTGTCTTTTTCACACTCGTAAATTGGATTTGAAAAGACATCTATTTGGCACAAGTTTACCCATTTTTCACACCAAGTAGACTAAAAGATATAAAAAAGGACATTTTTTGGCATTAAGTTGTGATTGCATCTCATAGCCTCGCTTTTTGTATTGAGCCTTTAGCCAGTTCTCGCTTTGCGTTATAAATCGTTGCCTAAGCAGTTTGCATCCTCAACCAAGTAGAGCCTTGCTTTTATCCTTCGCAATTTGACACCCTATACCCTGGAGCGAACATCACCCAAAGTGTCCATCTCCCACATGCATTTCCTTGCATTGAACATAGGTACATTCCACTGTTGGAACTAGTTTTGCTTATTTGCGACACTCGTTCCCTCCTCTATATCATAGCATTCATTTGTTATGAAAAAACAAAAAAAGACGGTCGAGAACGGAATACTATATTGTAATTGGCCGCAGTCGTGTCTCCTTTGAAAAGAGCACAAAGTTTTTGAGTCCTTGTGTCATCATAATTTTGGGTTTAGCATGGCCTTAGGAAGATGATCTTGCTACAGAGTTTTCTCTACCGACTGGTTACTCTTCCAGTCCCTATAGAGAACGTTATTGATGCCTCCTGCATATAATTGTCACATCATTGAGTCCATGATGCCGGAGTCCACCATATTTCTCATGCTCTTGTTCAAAGGAAGTCTATCAACCTGTGTCAGCCACTCCTCATAAATCTTGACTTTTCATGTCGGCCATACCCTCAGTTTGTCTCAGAATCACATGATACTTTGGTCTTGTCATGCACCCTAGCCCTACTTTCATCATTGGTAGTTCACCTTGAACCCAGAAATCGACATTTCATCATTGGTCGTTGACTGGGTGGTTTCCCTTGTGTTCGACGGCAAGACATTTATTCACACTTTGGGATTCGTGCAGTGTCTTGGATGCCATTACCCTTATTGGTGGTTTCCTCGCCTTTGTCAGCATTTTTTCATCATTGGATGCTATTCAAAGGGTCCTTTTCATGTACCACTTGCATTTGGCACACGTGAAAGACACACAGGTTCATTGGCTCATGAACATGTTCTTCATCTGATCTCCACCAAATCATGAAGCTCCTGCTTTGTTACTCATGCTGACTTATGAGAGATGCTTCAATGCTCTCCTTTCAGCGGGTCTCTTTCCATTGACTTCAACTCATTTATTCTGGATATGGGACCTAGAGTTTTATGAGTACCTTGAGGCTTGCAGTCATTAGTGGTAGGCTCTCTCGCCATTGACAGATGGGAATACATCAATGTCTCCTGATCAATGGATCTCTCAAGTGTTCGACACCAACTCCTTTATTCACATTTGTAGAGATGTAYTTGGTGCCTTGATACCTACTTTCATTATCGGTAGGTTGTCTCACGTTTGTTAATGGTATACTTCAATGACCGGTAATCAAATGATGTCTCATCATGTTTGACCTCAAATCATTTATTCACGTGATGTAGACTTGTACCATTGGCGGATAGTGTAGAAGACTTGAAGACATCACTATGTGGCCCCATCTTTCTTGAGTTGTTGCTTCCATTTCATTGGACCAGTACCTATTTGACTTCAGTCATCATGTGAGATCAGATTGTACTCCATGGTATACATATATCTTCAAATTGATTTTTGAGACTGGTTTCACTGGGCCTGGTTCGTGACTATGACAACTTTTGGCATATAATCGCATTTGTATTTGCCTATTCATGGCCATGAACACTTGTTTGGTATATTTTTCACATGGATCTGCATTGTATTCTTGGCAGCCATGTATGCAAAGTTAGTACATAATGTAATGAGCAATTGAGTTCATCCAGCTGGTTCTCTACCACTCCACTTCTAGGTTATTTATAATGTATTTCAGCCATCGCAGATACACCTCTGATATCACACATTAGGGGGCATATGTTATAGAAATATTTGCCTCACCATTGCTATCTTGCACAGTGGGCCTTTTTCCATTTCCCTATGCAGACTTATCACCCCTTTTTTGATGAATCCATAGCTAAAACATACATTTTTCCACATATATGCTCCCTATCAATTATACAAGATGTGTGTATGCTTGCTACTCCACTGCAGCTCGCGTATATCAGGATTTGTGCCAGAAAATACAAAATGAGGTCGGGTTTCCATGTCACGACAAGAGATATCTGATCCTTGGCCTTCCATATACTGGAAACGTTCTGACTCGACCCTTCAGTTGCATTTTGAAGGCTATAAGAGCACAATTTCGAGATATGGAAAAGGGAGAGAAAGAATTCAACTTTGAGAGTGAAGTTACTCAGGAGAAATTACTTCATATTGAGTCTGCATCCCTTTGTCCCTCAAGTCTAAACACAGTGTTCAACCCCCAAGCTCTTCCATTATTGTTGAGAGGACCTCTTTGCCTCTTTCTCATGAGCTTGCCTTTGGTGGAGGATTGAAGTGGTGGAGAGCCAGTTGAAAGAACTTAGTTTCTTGTTTTCGAACCGTGCCGACATGGAAGTCTGTAATGTTGACACTTCTGCTGATCAATTATTAATAGAAATACTCCTTTCCTGTCCTATTGGTATCTTACAAATATATGATTATTATCCATGGGCGTGTTTGTAATGTTTACTAATGGATTATGTTATTTGATGTGCTAACTCCTTTTATATCATCACTATATACTTCCATCGCTTGTTTCTTGAGAACTTCTTGCAGGTATAAAGCTTTGGGTCAAAGTGCTCAATGGTGGAACATCATCAAACGTTGGATCGAGGTAGGCCTCTTTATTGTATTGCACATTATTCTATATATAATATGTTGGAATTGARTTGATTTTTGCAGTCATACCTGTCTATTTTGGTTTACCCTTGGCCATAGAGAGTTTTTCCCTTGTAACATCAATGAAGAAATTAAGCTACAAATATTATGACGTGGATTTGATTGATAACAAACACTTCTCAAGTAGCAAACTATTTATCAAAGATTTTGTTGATCCACATTCATTGATAAACGTTTGTATATACATGCCCATCCTTAGTATTTTTCCCTTTCCTTTCTTTGTTTTTTGAATTTCCTTACTTAGTCATTTTTTCTCTTTTCAAATGCGGGTTGTGGGTCACACTACTATCAAATATCTAGGTATGTTGACTCGCAAGCCTATGTATATATACTTACTCATTTTATTCTTTCCAAACTTCAACACTTAGTCTATTTTCAAGTGATGCGGGATTCCAACATGTCCTAGACCCGCAATTCCCCATGTCTACAGACCTACAATCATGCTACCCTCAAATTTCACCTTTATATCTGCGTCCTCCAAAATGCACCTTCTACCTTTTTCATACTTAATATTTTTCTTGGAACGCGGACGCGGGAAACCCATCCTATCCCACTTATTTTTTCCCATGTCTCATGTCTCGCAGACCTACAGTCCCGCGTTCTACAGAATGACCCTCTTCCTTTCGCAACCCGCATAATGAACGTTTCCCACACTTAGTCTATTTTTCAATTATAGATGCAGGAGTCCTCCCCTTCCACCATTTTCATCTCATCACGTCTTATGTCCTGCACTCGCTATCCCACCTTCACCATAATGCACTCTCCATTCCTCTTTTCACATCTCCATATTCCACGACATCACATCACCATTTCCCGATTGCATTTATTTCCCCTGCCACATCAACTGCCACTTGTGTGAACATAATGTCATTATTAAAGTGGAAAATATTTTGTAAGCCTTGTAATAATTTCAAAATCTCATCGTGCAAGCCAAAAACTTTGAAATAAGAGCTACGGTGATTAATCATTAGAGCAATATGTGGTAAATTAAATAAGAACCAATATGCCAATCTGTAAAATGTTATATCGAAAGCATAAAGAAAAGAGTTTTATTGTGGATATACACTAAACACACTCGGACGTGAAGACCAAGATTTTTAGTGGTCGTGATCTTACAACTATTACAAGGCCCTCCCTCCTGCTGAGAAGAAGACAAACCAGGTCTGGACCCCAGGCATATCTCTTACTGTTTTTTTTCCAGAGGTAACATATTTCAAAGAACTCAGTCAATGGTGTGCAGATAAATTCAATTCAGAGAAAGTAATAATCCAATTTCAAGGACAAAAACCTATCTTCCTAGCTCCTTCAGTGTTTTCCAGAATGCTATGAGTCTCGACACCCACCATGTAATTCAAGGGTGAAGAAGCTGACGAATTCCTCAAACAAAGGGGGAGAAGAGATCCTCGATAAATATTTGTTCGACCCAATAAATATCATTGGTTCTTCTAAGATTGTGGCAAGCTCCTTAAGATACCCATATAAGGAATTTGCCTGGTTGTTTGCTCGCATGATTGGTTTGGAATCCACGACCTCTGTGCCGAGAAATATCATCTATATTCTCCATTTCATTGTGCATGAATATGCCCTCATTGATTGGGGTCACCTTATTTCTAACGAAATCTCATTTCAACTGAGTAGTATGAAGAAAACCCACAAATTTTACTTGGCATCCTATTTGATTTTCATCTTAGCTTACTGCCATGTTTTCAAGGACTTTTCGAGGGAAAGGATTTTCGAATTTAAGGTGGAACCAGTCTTCGCCTAGTATCCAGCCTTGTGTAGGCGCAAAGCTCAGTATTATTTCTACTTGGTTCATAACAATTTTATCTCAGAGTTAAAAAATTAGCCTTTGGCCCTAACATGTCAAGATTGTCACTCGAAGTTGCCATGTTTCTCTCAGAGAAAGGAATTTTTGAAACCACTAAATATTTCATTATTATAAGGTTATTTGGTTGTGAAGAGAAACCTTTCCTCCTCCCTTTCTATGTATCGGATAAGCATTTTGTTATAGAAGTTTGTAGGCAATATAAGTCTTGGGATCATTTCTTTAATGAGAAAAGAAAGAAGCAATTCATCCCATTGCCTTGGAAAGTCAGAGAAGTTATTGTAAAACACATCTCCCATTTGGAGGAACTTGCAATTCAACCTGACTAACTCATCCTAAATGAATCTAATCTCATTTACAATTTCGACCCAAATGATCTATTAACTGCACATATGTCCCTAATCGGGTGTTCCTATTATTTTACCAAGATTGAACAGTTTAAAGAAGGAAGTGGAGATAATTTGAATCTCCCTGAGAATTCAATTGACCAATATTTTAATGATATGGAGGAATTAGCCAACACCAATGAGGGATATCGACAACAAAATTACAGAGAAGCAACGAATAAAAATCCCATTTCACCAATTGTTTCTCAAAAGAGTGACCTAGTAAGAAAAAAACCTATGAGAAGCAATTTGGAGATGAGGAAAACACCTGTTGGAACCTCAGATGATGGTGATGAAAAGGACCCAACAAAGAAAATCTTGAAAAATATCACATTGTATATACCTCTGCTAAAAGAAAAATGGATACCTAGAAAATGGGGATAGAAATACCTTAAACTCAAGAAATCCCCGAGGCAATGGATGTAGACGATCTTATTGAAGAACCCAACTAGTCTGAATAGCGACTGTTGGAAACCCAAGAAATTACTGAAGCTTTGGTTACTCAAGAACCGGAAATATTTGAAGAAGATTTTGTGACATTGCACCATGTGAGCTACAATAAAAGTTCTAAAAAATTGTTGATTGAAAAAATAAACATGAAAAACAAGAAAATGTTCAAGAAATGGAAATTGGAGATTGATTTCAATGGGGTTGCACCATCAAAGATTGTATAATTTCATGAAGCAACTGGAGAAGCATTGAAAGAATCTGTCAGTAACATTCAAAAGGAAAATTTAATTTTAAAGGAAAAAATAAAGGAATTAGAGGCAACCCTAATTCCAAGACCATTGTTTGTTGAACCATTAAACATGCTTCAACCAACACTCACCTTAGAGGATATTCCAAAATCAACAAAAAGTGGAAAGGTTCATCTAGTCTACTCTTAGCAATAAGAAAAAATGTTGGAGACATGATATTAAAAATATTAGATTTGATCCAAGAAATCAGGGAACTTGCACATAGCTCCACCAACTTTGCAACGAGGATTACAAATTTCAAAGTATATCCTCAAAAAGATTTGGAAAATGATGAAGGTTTTTAAAAAGACGTTGTGGGAACATTTTCAGCCAAAGTTTCAAGTCTAAGTGATATCCACATAATAGAACAAAACCTTCCTTCAAAAATCCGGATGAAACAAATTAATGCTTCTTGGTTGAAGAGAATAAAAAGTTTAAGAGAAATGATAAATGAATTAGATGTTGTGAAGAATAAAAGAGGTTATCTTTTCTTTAAGTTTTTTGATCTCACAAAGGAACTCGATGGCCCAAGTTTGTTAATGGATACAATACTTTCATCTAAAGAACAATTATTAGAACAACTTGATGTATTAAAAGTTGCATGGGTGAGTGAGTTCATTGAATCATTCAATAGAATTCTTCAAGGAAGAAATTGAAAAGTGGCTAGTTAGATACATCAATAGAAATGATGAGGTAGATGACACGTTGCACCAATTAGGCATGGACCCAAGTGTTAGCACAAGAATTTTCACTAGAAAATTTGGTTATTTTTACGATCTATTTTGTAGCACTGGTGAATTAAGAGATTTCGCAGCTCCAACTTCCACAAGCATCAAGATCGAGAGCTAAGCGCACCTGTCATCAACACAAGACACGGGTTAGAAACTCCATGCACACATTAAAAACTAATATTATGTGAACGGAGACTTCCCTAAAACAAAGGAGTGGCACTACCAAATCCACATAGTTGAATTCATGATGGGCGCTACCGATTTCACAGAGTTATTTTGCAAGGACGCTTCTGCCAGTTTTGAGTTACTAACTTAAAACTTGTTTTATGAACAAATGGGAAGCTATTTTTGAAAAATGGAGGCGGTTTTTGTTCATCACATACCAAATAACAAAACCCTCTCTCAGTTTTTTAAATTTTTTTATGGTTAGATAGACATTATACAGAGAAGTGGCACTACAGAATGTGCTGCTGAAACTTTCTTCTAGACAGTTGAACTGATATTTTTGACCAGCTGACTTCCAGGAGAATTTCCGGGTGAACCATGATGAATTTTAAAAATATTAAGGAGGTTATTCTCAATGACGAACCCATGAACATTAACCTCTTTCATTTTTCACACAGGTGTCACGGATTGGGAGATTCAAAAGAATCTTTGAGCCCTATGTTTTCCATTTTCGTGATTTCTTATTTGAGACATGTTTTTGTGACACCTATTCCGGCCAGCTGGAGATGAATTTAAAGAAAATGAGAGAGGTTTTTATTTATAACAAGATTATATACAAACACCTCTCTCAAAGTTTACACATATATTATTTTTTGAGAATTACAAGTGGCATTTTGAAGCCTATTTTTCATAATTCTGCCTCCTGAAAAGTAGGAAATCAGTTAAAACGTGTCATTTTATGTTTGTAGTTGTTTCTATTTTGGGAAAGGGGTTGGAGTTAGAATGGGTGAGCTGGAAAGGACCTATATGGCTATATATTCATTGTACAATAGGGTAGGGGGGTTGGATTCATTATCCAAGAGAGGAGAGAGCTAGATGAGAAGTTTATTTGCTCAATTATAAACCTAAGGGCCTGTTGTAATTAACATTTCTGCCATTAGAGATTCATGAGAGTTTCTTATCAGACTTTTCTTTATTTGTTATCATTTTATCTTCTCATATTGCTTGATTAATATTTACAGATTTTGAAGATCAAAATATGCCTTTGGTTAATGAATTCATGAGTTGCAAAGGATTTGTGGTAATTGTTTGTTAATCATAGATTATTGTTCAAGCACTCTTTAATATATATTACAGAAAGGATTTGTGGATATTATTCTCTTTGTTTACCTTCTATTCTTCTATCCATCTTTGCATAAGCCTTTTTTCTGGCAGGTAACTTGATTTCCTTTGATATTTAGGATGTTATAACTCCATGCCCAATGGAATGTATTTGCAACAGTCTGATGCCCTCCTTTTTACTCTTCTCTTGATGATCCACCTTTTCAAACTATTTTAAACCATTTACATTTCTATGTTACCAAGCTTACTCTCATTTGTAGTATAGGAGTGACTCTTGGAGTGATAACATTTTTGGTGCCATTGTCGGGGACAGATTTGAGCAGATTGAAAAGATCCCTGGGAAGAATGACATCGCACAGCTCCATCTTTAGATGGTGACTGAAGTTGGACGCCTTCAAGACTGCACATTCAACATGGAGACTCCATTGTTCAAAATCTATTGATGACTCCACTAGAATGAGACAAATTAAATGGCTATGGAGGCTATCCTAGCCATGAGGTTTTCCCCACTCAATTTCTCAGCCATAGATGGTTATCCACATCCTGTGCCTCAAATTGATGAATGGCAGGATCTTCTGCTCAAATTTTATGAAGGTGAGAATGACAACCTTGTTGAGCATGCTCAAGAATTTCATGCTTTGATGCAGCAGATTGACATCCATCATGAAGATATATTGATAAAAATGTTCATGTATTCATTGGATGGGGATGCACGTAAATGGTATTTCTCATTACCCCCTTCCATTATTTCATCCTTGAAGGATTTCCATAGAGTTTCAATGAACATTGCAAAAGGTTTTATCCCTTTGAAAGTATTTGTCATAACTGTTGTGAGGGATATGTAGAATGTGCTCAAGTTTTGTTAGATTGCTTTGCCGAATATAAAGATGAAAAATATTTTATTCACTGTCCAAATGAAAGTATAAAGAATACTCTTGTATTCGGAGAGGACAACATTCATAACTTTGTTTCTGAAGAAAATCATGTGTATGAACAACTAAAAGAAGCAATTATTGTTGTTCCTGAAATGGATATTTTTATCAGTTATATTCTTGATGAAATTATTGTTTTAGAGGTTGATCATAGATATGAAGGACAGCCCATTTTTGACGAATATTCTAGTGATGATGAGCAACAAGCTTATCCTATATTTGATCACTATGAAGACAGGGAGGATGATGTAGAGGTTGGCCTTGTCACAGAAGATGTAACTCGAAGATTTGTCCAGGAGCAGCCCTTAGTTGAGGCACATGAAGAGATTGTTTATACATAGCCAGAAGTAAATCAACAGTTATCAGTGGATCAACAACCACCTACGTCAATAATTCTTCCACTTGTACCCACAGTTTACAGTAAGCAGCCTGAAGTGGAAGAAGAAATATGCTATCATTCCCATGTGTTTTGTCACCATTTTCATGACCATGTAGGGGTGTATATGGAGTTTTATTTATCAAATTGGAACATGTAAAATTTATTGTGTCAGCAGCAGTAAGAGGAAATATAGGTAATGTTTTCAAACTACTGTCATATTCCTCTTGTTTGTTGTTAATCATTGGCATTATAAAGACTCATGTCAGCAAGTTGTTTGAATGGATTTGCTGGAAGTTTTTCTTCACCTAGTCCATTGTAAAAGTCAGTTAGCTTAGGTTTTGTACATAAATAAGCTCCATCAGGAGCATGTGTGTTTTATTTCTGTTTGTAAGTAGAGTAGTATAAGTTGTTAGTATGTTGTCTTCAGCATGATGTATCAGAGCATGACTCCACAACCCAACACTATGGCACTGGAGATACAAAAAGAGTTCTTAGAGCCTCACAGGGAGGTCTCTATCCCCCATGGATCCTATGTTAGCACAAGAATTTGCACTAGAAAAATTGGTTACTTTTACGATCTATTTTGTAGCACCGGTGAATTAAGAGATTCCATAGCGCCAGCTTTCTTAAGCATCAAGACCGAGAGCCAAGCGCACATGTCATCAACACAAGACACGGGTTAGAAAATCCATGCACACATCAAAAAGAAATCTTATGTGAATGGAGACTTTCCTAAAACAGAGGAGTGGTGCTACCAAATCCACATAGTTGAATTCATGATGGGCGCTACCAATTTCACAGAGTTATTTTGCAAGGACGCTTCTACCAGTTTTGAGTGACTAACTTAAAACTTGTGTTATGAAAAAATGGGAAGGTATTTTTGAAAACTGGAGGAGGTCTTTGTTCATCACATACAAAATAACAAAATCCTCTCTCAGTTTTTTAAAATGTGTTATTGTTAGAGATATATTATACGAAGAAGTGGCGCTACGGAATGTGCTGCGGAAACTCTGTTCTAGACTGTTGAACTGATATTTTTGACCAGCTGACTTCCAGGAGCATTTCCGGGTGAACCAGGATGAATTTGAAAAATATGAAGGAGGTTATTGTCAAGCACAGACCCATGAACATTAAATTATTTAATTTTTCACAAAGGTGTCACGGATTGGGAGATTCGAAAGAATCTTTGAGCCCTATTTTTTTTTGTTTTCGTGATTTCCTATTTGAGACATGTTTTGTGACACCTATTCCGGCCATATGGAGATGAATTTAAAGAAACCGAGAGAGGTTTTTATTTATAACAATCTTATATACAAAAAACTCTCCCATATTTTACACAGATATTATAGTTTGAGAATTACAAGTGGCGTTCTGAATCCTATTTTTCAGAATTTTGCCTCCTGAAACACAGGAAATCAATTAAAACATGTCATTTTTTGTTTGTAGTTGTTTCTATTTTGGGAAAGGGGTTGGAGTTAGAATGGGTGAGCTTGAAAGTACCTATATGGGTATCTATTCATTGTACAAGAGGTTAGTGGAGTTGGATTCATGATCCAAGAGAGGAGAGAGCTAGAGGAGCAGTTTATTTGCTTAATTGTAAGCTCGGGGGCTTGTTGTAATTAACATTTCTGCCATTAGATATTCATGAGAGTTTCTTATCAAAATTTATGTTATTTGTTATCATTTTATCTTGTCATCTTTCTTGAGTAATATTTACATATTTTTAAGATCAAAATATGCCTTTGGTTAATGAATTCATGAGCTGCAAAGGATTTGTGGTAATTGCTTGTTAATCATAGATTATTGTTCAAGCACTCTTTAATCTATATTACAGAAAGGATCTCTATTATGTGGATATTATTCTATTTGTTTACCTTCTATTCTTTTATCCATCTTTGCATAATCCTTTTGTCTGGTAGGCAACTTGATTGCCTTTGATCTATAGGATGTTATAACTCCATGCCTAATGGAATGTATTTGCAGCAGTCTGATGCCCTCCTTTTTACTCTTCTCTTGCTAATCCACCTTTTCAAACTATTTTAATCCTTTTGCATTTCTATGTTACCAAGCTTACTCTCATTTGCAGTCTGGGAGTGACTCTTGGAGTGATAACACCAAGAGAGATGGAGAATAATTTGTTCGAAATACATACTAAGCATGAGATCATGGTGGCACCCACGAGGGAATACATAGAAGAGTGGCTAAGAAAATCCCTAATCAAAATCACCAAGCCAGATCAACAAGAAATGGTTGTAGTAGTTATGCCACTTCTAGCATAGTAAACATTCACAAAAGAGGCACCAACAAACAAGTAAAAGGGTTCAGAAGAATTTTACATCACAGTGAGTCAAGTAATAACCCTATTCTTGTCTGTGTTACCTTTCTTCTACAGACATTTGTCATATTTCCTTCTATCTCCCAATAATTTGTGAAACCATGACTGATCCTTGAATATTTGACTGATCCTTGAATATTTTTCTTGTGTCTTCTAGGTTTTTTCATTTCATGGTTTGTGAGATCCCCATCCCAGTCCTCTTTGAAGGACAATTGCAAATCTTTTATTGTATTCAAGACATTTCTCTCTTATTTTAAAGACTTATTATTTTTTAGGTTTCCATAGAACTAATTTGGGACATAACATTACTGTAATCTTAAAGACTTTGATTTAAGCATGATATTTCAAATGTATGTCTATCAGAATCTTATTTATGCCTGATGAAATGATTATTTAAAGTTCTATGTCATATGCGGCCCATACTTTCTTGTTTCCCTTCCTTGAATGTTGTGTTCTATTTTGATGAATGTTGTGATGGAAATTCCATCTTATTTTATTTCACACTCTTTTGGTTTATAATCATGTAACATATTGTAAATGTTTTATTTTATAAGATACATGGTCCTTTCTCAGGTATTCTTTGCATGTGAATATTTATGAAATGTCGTATTATTTTATTCCATGCTCTTTTGGTTTATGATCCTGTAAGATATTGTAAATATTTTATTTTATAAGATACTTGGTCCTTTCTTAGGTATTCTTTGCATGTGAATATTTATTAAAAAATAACTCAGGCTCTTCTCAGGCACTGTTTATATTCTTGCATCTTATTTAAAAATAGAGTACCACCACTTTACAAACACAGGGGGATTTTATCCTCGTGAGGTTGACTCAAAGACTGTAAAACAGTCTTTAAGATCAACAATTCCAAGTACAACATTTTAATTCAACAAACACCTAAACACAATGTTGGTATTCCAATGATACATTTACCCTCTACAAACTACATTGAAGGATAAACAACATATGAAAAGGAAAAAATTATGGAAAATGGAGTTGCAGATATGAAACATAGTAGTGGATGTGTTTTAGACATTCGTACCTTGCAAGACCTCGTTAAAGGCCAAAAACACGTGAATGAGGAAAACATATTGCTAGATGAGTGAAGAATGTTGATTGAAGAAGCTAGTAGTGCATTTTGACCTCCAAAGTTTTTTTTGCCAAAAGTAAAAAATGGAAAATGAATTAAATGCATCATTGGGTGAGTTACAATTGTTGCCTAGGAAAAGTAAAAAATGCATCATTTGATTCCTACGACATGAAGAAAAATCCACAAAGAGGTATGGCCCACCATAAAAAAGGTTGCAACCACTACATGGAGATGGTGGATGCATTTTAGCCTTTGGTCCATTCTTAGACCCCACCACAAGCCAAGAAATTCACTATGAGTCAAAACATAGAAATCATGTGAGAGATAAGGAAGCAAACTGACAATGGAACCAATGCATTTTTCCTCTTTCAACCTTTGGAAAGCACCATAATAAATGGAAAACACCTAAGGGGTTAGAACGCAAGAGTGGAAAAGACAAGAAGTAACCCAATGATGGAAGCAATGTGTATTGCCCCTTTGGGCCTTTGCTGAGCCCCTTAACAACTAAAAATCGACAAGAAACCAAAAACCATTCTATGAGAGGCTACAATGGTGAAATAAGGAAGGAAATGATGTGTTTTTCCCCTTTCAGCCTTGTCAAATCCCATCGCCATTCAAAATTATCAGGAGAGGAAAATATGTCATTCATAATTCTACGAAGACTACCTGTTATCAAACTAATCGGTAGGTGCAGAAACTAACAGATCTCCCTAGATCCACCTGGATCTAGAACAAAACAGGACAGAACATGATGCTTTCCTTAAGTTTTAGATATTGAATTTACTAACTAAAGAGGGATGAGTGACATACCGTTTAAATGTCGCTTCCTCTCGCCATCTCCATCCTAGCTCTGTTCCAATGCTCATACAATGATGAAACTGCAAAAGAACGCAACC
>SNQJ01S0017159.1:215534-231727 GCA_010110895.2 Picea sitchensis
TTACATAATACATTTACCTACTTTTCATTATATACATTCACCCCACATTCCATTTACATTTATGTGTTTTACATTTGTTAGTTAGATTCGATTAGTTTAAATTAGAAACAACAATAAAACTTCTTACCTACATATTGTATCCAAGCCATAGTTGAAAGGATTTCCATTTCAATGGAGAAAAGGATAATTAGGCCCTTTCATCAAGTTTGTGTGGCTATTGAGGTTCATTTTCGTGTGTCAACTAGGTGTAAACATTGTATACAATTTAAAATCTAATTTCTGCATCAAAAAAACTATAGTTGTTTATCACTTGGTGGTAGTTGCATTGTCCCTTATTTACCAAGCATGCAAACAAAGGCCCTGAATTCACCAATAACAAGTACTTTCTTAAATTGTGGGATAAGATCAAATTCCACTTCAACCAACTTGCATTTTTCGATGACTATATCACTTGTTCGAACTTGCAAAATGTATTGGCCAATCGAAAATTTTATATTTTTTCCCAAAATAAATGCTAGAAAAAACTATGTTTTTCTTTGACAAGAAAAATTGTGCTCTTTTGTAGGTAATAAAGACTCCAAGGATTTTTCCTTGAAATTGTTTGATAGAATAAGAAAGCATAACCGACATTTATAAAGCATATATGAGGAATTACATGACTATTGGTGCCAAATCTTGGAACAAAGCTTTGAATTGAATCGAGAATACTAATTTTCTTTGACTTGTAAGCAATTGGAGATTTTGATTTCTATAGTGAAAAGTAACATTTAATTTACAAAATTTGAAACTTTATGAAGATAACTAGTGGAAAGTATATGAACTAATAACAAATGAGATAGAGACTCGTATAGTGGTATGAAAGAAGCATATGTGAAAGAGGTGTTTGGTGTCTCCTTTGTCTTCCACTTATGTTGTGCTTCAAACACAATCACCTCAACCCAAACACGAAACTAGGAGGATTGAATAACCAATGTTGCCACAAGACCTCATTGTCATCGTTATCTCCTTCATAATTTGTTGTGGCTAAACAATATCTAATTTGGAAAGGAAGATAAGTATATCCATTACAGTGTAATATATTCAAGACTTAGATTATGAGAACACCATATTCCGCTGCAAGAGATGTTAGCTTCTAAAACATTTACAAGCTACTTGTACCCATGCTTGAGCTCAGCTTCCTAGAAAAAAGGAACCAAATCAAACCAAAGAAATGGAATTTTTTGGAAGAGCAGAGTTTGGATACTAACATTGGTCAAAATGAGGTAAATCAAGAACCACATATGCCAATTTGGAAATTGACTTCTTTCTTGATGGATAAAGTAGAAGAAATGGATACAAGGCTTTCCTCCACAAGGGAGGTTGTGGTAGTTGAAGCCCCTCTAGTTGGAACAAAAAAGCATCGTGAAATTGATACCTTAAATTCACAGAAGGAACTAGATCCTTCTAAGAATTTTGATATATCGACTTCCGACTCACGGTGAGTTACCGTGGTTCCTTCTTCAAAGGGATGGAAATAAGTTAAAAAAGAGAAGGGAAAAAATATTGAGGATTATATTTTATAGGGAAAGAAATGAAGCGCACATTAATTATGTAATTTTAATCTTGTAAGTGCAGAATGCACCCCTATGCTCTTACATGTGAAGTGTGCATTTGTATTTAGTTTTCATTGTATTGTGCTTTGAGCACTAAAGAATGTGATTTTCATTCTATGATGGAATAAAAATTGCAAATTTTTTCTTGGAAAAATATAACCATTGTAGTGTGGCCTAGAAGCAATGTTGCAAAACTTGGCATTGGAAAAAAATTGGCAAGAGTCATGTTAACTTAGGAAATTTGCAAAATTGGGAAAATTTGACAAAACTTGATGAAATAAACTCAACCCTGAAAAACATGGGAATATTGATGCCCTAAAAATAATCAGACATTTTTGCAACAATGTTACAAATATCATGGAGAATGAAAATGAAGGGGAAATCACAATATTTAAAGTGCTCTAGATCTAGATCATGTACATATAAGTGCAATAAAATAATTACAATGGATAAGGATGATCTGGAACTAATAAAACATAAATGGATATTGAAATTGTGCCTAATAACATGCAAATGCATATGATTGGTTCACCTAATAAAGTTGACACATTTCTATGGTTAAATTTTTAGAAAATGTCATAACATGAAAAATTAAAACATATAATTGGTTGATTTCAAGCAAACTAAAGGTAAGCACCTCAAAAATTGATCCATATATCTAGTACTATGGAAAATAAGGACTAATAAGACAACAATATTTGTGATCACTCATTTATAAAAAGTGAGTTTCAAATCAATAGAGAACTTCCATTCTTAAAAACTTTTTAAAATATCACATAATACTAAAAATGAAAAACTAACTCACATTAATGATAAAGTTAAGTTTAGATGCAACTATCATACTAAATATAAAACAAGTACTTTCTCAAATTAAATTTATAAGAATTCAAATCACAAAATATATTTTTGAAGTGGTATAAAACTAATTATTAATAGGTTAAATTGGACCATCTATGCCCTTCTAGATCTAGAAAGGTCTTGCTTTCAAAAATGACTTAACATGTTTTTACACTATCATGAAGTGTCATATAAAAATGTCTTCCAATGAAAATTTTATAACATTCTTTAAAATGTATCAAATGATCATTTAATAACAAATAAAATAAATTAAAAATTTGTTTCTTGTTGGTATTTTTAACATTTCACATTAACATAGTCATTTAGATGTGCACAATGTCATAAAATTAACATTACACAATGACTGTGTAGTAGCCTTGCATAATTTCATTTAATTAACATTACAGAATGACATTGTCTCCCTTAAACATGAGCAATGTTATTAAATCGATGTTTCATTTGTCTGAAAACAATGTTTTAGACTTTGTCCGTGATAATAGAATAAAATAATAAGGAATAAATGATATTTATAACATTTCTTAAACATTGATTATTAAAATTTAAACTTTTTTTTTTCATGGATCAACTATAAACATTAGTTACACTTAGTTTAAGTAGCCACTAAAACCTTGCAAGATCTTAAATAAGAAGATCGATTCCTAAATTTTATTGGTTGATCAACCATAAACATTAATTACAGCTAGTTTAGGTAGCCAATAAAACTTTACAAGATCTTAAATAGGAAGATTGATTCCTAATTTGTAACTTCATCAATACTGCTAGTTATAAAATGTCACCTTGTACGGTTTAACCTATTAAATATAAGTATAAAAAAATTACAACTAATACCAAATTTCTTATATCAAAATTCGTTAGACCAATTGACCTTATTACTCACTACAATTTTTAATCAAACATCAAATTTACTCTAACATCAAATTGCTTGTATCAGAATTCATTGGCCCAATTGGCCTCACTACCCACTCTAGGCATGCTAGCCTGCCTCTTGGAATATACATCTACTTTAAAGTTGGCCCCGCACATTTTCCCCTCACTGTCAACACGAGGCATTGGCATCAGCTTATTCAAAGGATGTTCAAAACTCTGCAAGCCACCTGAGGTAGAGAAAAAGCACCCTGTAAAGGCAAATGCAACAACCGACATTACATAAGAAGTTCTGTAGCTACAAATCATTTTGCTTAATTTGATGTTTTCAAAAACTACAAATCATATTAGCTCTAATTTAGTCATTCCAATATTACCTCGGGGAAAAGGAGCAAAAGATTTCCCACATCCTTCTTTGAGGACATTTGGCTCATCAGATAGGACAAGGTAACCATCAGCTGCAGTTCCCCAGAAGAAAGGCACTTGAACCATCGACATCTAGCAAATAAAATGATTTACTAGAGTCAAACATCAAGATTTCAGGAATGTTCAAATAAATGCTTAGTAGTGCACTGAGACTTGGGACCAAGATCTCCCAAACTTAGAGCAATGTGTGGGAATATAAAAGAATGCAAGCTGTGAGTTGGGATCAGAGTTAAAAGTCAGTATATTTACCCTGAAACAGTAAGTCTCTAAGTAGTCAAGAAGAGAAGGATGTAGGATGGGAAACTTTTTTATATTTGGTTATAATTTAGTTATACCTATATTTTGTGTCATTATGAAAACCTGTTAAGTATATATTGTTTCTTTAAAAGTACAGTGTTTCTCTAGAATCTGCTATATGTAACAGCTATGATCAGTCAGGGAAGCTTATGGTAGTCTCAGGCAAGTTTATGGTAGTCTTAGTTTTTGGGACAAATTCCTATCGTTATGGATAGCAGTTTGCAATGATATGTAAACATTAATCTGGAACCCTATTTGCAATGATCTATGAAAATTCATCTGAGAACCCCCAGGAGAAAATTGAAAGATATGAATTTGCTTTAGAGTTCCTGTTTTTCTACAATGGTAATATAAATGAATCTTTTAGTTATCAATTAAAAATATACCGTGCATGGAAAAGAGTGTAAATCTAAAAGCAGACTTTTTGTTACTCCAATTAAAAATATATATTAATATAAATGGACTTTATCTATAATAATAAAAACCTATATATATAGAAGAAAAGTTGATAAATATTACGATTTTTTTGAACTTTATTATTTCTAAAAAAAAATACTATATATTATGAAGAAAGTTGTCTAAATGATCAGTTTTAACTTTTAATAATAATAAAAAAAATACTATTAATACAAGAAAGGTTTGTCTAAATAGCCAAGACTTTTTAACTTTTAAGAATGAAGTTAAATATATTTTGGTAAATCAATCATTTTTGTTGTTTCACGATTTTTTAAATAATAAAATGAATTCAACACCTGAAAAACTTTTGGAACATTCAAATTATACAAATTCAATCCTTAAATCTAAAGTTCCAACAATTTTTTAGAAATTTCAATAAAATTTATAGAAAAATATATCCTTAAAAAAAATATATCCTTAAAAACTCTATAAAAATCAAACATTTAAATTAAAAAAATACCATACATACATTTAGCATTTCTTATACTTTCTTCAATTTAAAATTTAAAAATAGAATCTATTATTTCAACTGCTAATTCATTTGAGAATTTATTGACATTGAAAAAGTCACTGTCTTCTGATCACTTTATCTTATCAGAGACTCAGGTTAGTGGATACTGAAACAATGTTGTTATTAATATAATCTATTATTTCAACTGTTACCTCATTTCAGAATTTATTGACATTGGAAAAGTCACTGCGTTCTGATCACTTTATCAGAGACTCAGGTTAATGGATACTGCAACAATGCTGTTATTATGACACTGTTGCCCTGAAGAATGGAAACTGAGACTTATGTTTGGCAAATTCATTAATAGACCACGAGTTCACTTGAAGTGCGGCAAATTGTCCACTTTGCGCTTAAATTTATGGCACAAATCTTTGTCCTGGGCTTGTAATTTAAATTTGTTAAAACTTCCTTTCAAAAGGATCTTATCAGTTACCATATACTTGTGTAAAGGTATTCACAAAAATGGAATAGATGGGAGGGAGTTTGCAGGGTGAGCAGGACAGCTGGTGTTCAGAATTCTTGGGATTTTGCACTCATTCCAAGGTGATCGGATGTAATGGCACAACCTCAAGCATCTTGGGATGGGAGAAAACTCCCAGGGGTGTTTAGCACCCAGTAGTACAAAGATTGGGATGGGAGCAAACTCCCAAGGGTGTTTAGCACTCACCCAGTAGGACAGGGAAGGTTATACACCAGCCAGAGTATGCACTCATTTCATGATATTTTAAGTTATGCTTTTGGACAAGGTTGGACCATTACATCTTAAAGCGTATTGGATAGAGTGAAAACTCTGCCTAACCTAAAACCTTAGCCGAACAAGACCACCTGTCCAGCCTAGCGAAATGGTAAATCTATTAATTAAATAAAACAGTGAAATGGTGAATCAATGAATTAAATAAAACAGGCAGGGTCTTATATCTTTTGATCATGTGTCTTGTACCCTGTCAAATGCAGGATCAGGAGAAATGATTCCCTTGAAAAGACTACTAAAATTCCAGAGATGGGTAAGAGAAAATATTGGGAAACCTCTAATTTTATGTTATTATCTAGCCATGGGCAAGGCATGGAGCATGAAGGATTGAGGGGAATCTGCATTGTAGCAGGGTTGGCAGGGAAAAAAACTGAAGGTTTTATGTCAGATATTTCAAAGGAAAATCCAGAACAAAGAAAAGGAAATGAAGGGATGAGAAAGATAAGCGTACAACTGCGGTGAAGAGAGACTGAGAAGTGGACTCGTAAAGAACGAATACAAACTTTCCGGAGAGATCTCTGACGACCTGATCTGCAGGGTAGGGGCCCCGATCTCTGAGAGTCCGATAGGCTTCGATGACAATGGCCACTTCATTTGCAGATTTGTTAAGACCATATCGTTGTCTCAACACCGCTACGTTATCCAAGATGCCCTCGAATATGCAGAATATGTCATCTACAACTCCGAACGATCTGCGCCATTCAAGAATCACCGACTATAAGAAGAGATCTACAAAATGAGAGATTAAAGAAAAGAAGTGAGAAGAGAAAACATGCCTGGGTGTGAGGAGAGGCTGGCGCGAGTGAGCGTAGGCGATGGCACCGACATCCCCAAGGTTAATGCAGACGGTTCCAGAATTGGCAGAGACGAAAGAGTGAACCAAATCGATGCCATTTTTCCTCTTGTCCACCTCAACATGGGGGCTCGTCAACTCCTCAGGGCCTTGTGCCACGGATTTCTTCAATACTGTCAACATTTTTGGCAGAAACGAGCTTAAACCAAACTACCTAGTCGGAGAAACAAAAAGAAAACTAAGAGATAAATTTTGCAGAGAAGAAAAAGACAGAACAACACTGCTGGGCTGATTTCTTGCGTTTAGTTCAATAGATGTTTGTATGATTGCGTTTAGCATCCACGGTCTTGGTGTGTATATATATAACAGAGCCCATTCATTGCCCACGTAATTGGATAACCGCGCCACCTCGATCTTGGAATATGTGTATATTGCCAATCTAGTCAGACACTGGATAAGGTTTTGGATATTTTTGCACTCTTTTCGAAAATGGAGGGGAGACCAGGCCTTCCCCAGATTCTCTAACTATGGATTTTCATTTTCCAGGATAGTGGAGATAAGTTCGGGGAATTGTATATCCATTAAAGACGAACGTGGGAAATGAAAATGAAGAGATTGTCATTCTCGAGAGAATCATGGCAACGAGTTCTGCTATTAAAAAGCAAAGCAAATTGTCCGTTCTGAGTTGGTTGGGCAAGTTGATACACGTGGAACGATGTGAAGCATTCTCTGGAATCTCTAAATATGATATTTGTTCATTTTTAAATATTAATATCGTAATCCGATTAATTTGGTGAGTAATGTAAGGGCAGTGGGGATATACATCCATTTTAATATTTAAGTATCAGAGATAAAATTCCAAAACTAAACTTTTTAAAAATAAAATTATTTTTTAACATGAAAATTATATTTATTTTATTAAAAATATTGAAAAATATTATTTATATTAATAATTATATTGGATTAGCTCCCGGACAGTTTAATTGGCAAGTTTCCTGATATGAAGTGTTATGTTCGAAGAGATTCAGAGTTCAAATCCCTCTATTTATCCATGTCTGCAGAAGGGGCATAAGTATGGCACCTGGGAGGTTATAGTGACGTATGGCATCTTTATATGGTAATGGTCGGAATCGACCCATAGTCAGTGACGGAGTGTGTTGTTAGGACAGTCGGTGACAGAGTGTGTTGTTAAGGCACTACGTGATGTTAAAGTCACTGGTTCGAAACCTGCGGGGACAAAAAAATCCAGCCATGTTAAGGGTTGGTGTGGCTCAGGTCAGGTGCGATCCTCGGGTGATTTTGACGGCTTAGATGCCCCTGAGTCGCGGTTTCTTAGCCACAGGTTAGTCCCACATGTCACGGACAAACTAAAAAACAAATAAAATAAATGATCTAAGATGAGAAGCGGGAGCAAGAACATGGAGGTTGAAGGTGTAGGTTGAGTTTCTTGGCTTTCACGCGTGTAGGTAAGCTTAGGCCCCCTGTGAGGGGGAGGAGAGGGAAAGGTTCAAGAAGGAGGGTTGTTTGTGCTGTAGGGATGACAGGCCCAAAGTTAGGCTTGGATTCGAAGGAAGCAAAGCAAGGGACAGATAGAAATTCCTTCAACAAAATTATCAAAGGGACCCCTGATAAATGGGGCGAGGATATCGAGATGGGTGGGGTCTGCAATGGCCAGACACAGACCAGTCAGAAAAAGTGGTTGCAAAATGGTTATTTAGCCAAGACAAGTGAGAATCCCAAGTATGAGGTCACCTCGGCAGGAATTGGGAACTATATCCAATATATGCAGGATCATGCTTTAATTGAGAAATTTATGGGGATCTCGCCTTCAAAGAAAGCCTTACAAATGTGGATAAAGTCCAGATGGAAGGTGAAGGGACAAATATATCTCTAGCTCAGGTCAAAAGGGTTTTTCATTGTAGTGTTCTCAGAGCCCAAAGAGCGAGACAAAGTGTTCGAGGAAGGCCCCCTATTTCTTCAACTTAGCGGGTCTACATATGAGATTCTAGACTGAGAGGTTCGCTCCTGAGAAAGAAGACTTTACAACGACCCAATATGGGACCCCAATATGGATCAGGATGTACTCCTTAACGAGGGAGTTCTGGGAACCTGAGATCCCAGAGGGAATCGACAACACTCTAGGCTTCTTTGTCAAAATTTCAGAAGTTACCAAGGCGGCGAGGTATATATCTTACACTAGAATCTATGTGTATATGAATGTTGTAGGTGTTTTTCCTGAGTTGATAGTAATGTCTTACCAGGACGAAGAATGGACTCAACCCTTGTATTATGAGCATAAACCCGTTCGATGTAGGAAGTGTCATGTCCATGGCCATCTTTTCAGAGATTTCCCCCTAAATGTGCCTAATCCAGTAAATAAAACAAAAGAAGAGATGGATCCATAAGGCTTTACTAAGATCCTAAATAAAAGGAAGGTGGGAAGACGTACTTCGAAACAACAAGCAAAAGCCCTGACCAAGAACTCGAATAATAGCTTTCAAGTCCTAGAGGTGGAACCTAGCGAAACCCCTATAGAATATGAGCCTAAGAAACAAAAGACAGAAATCAAGAAAGGCATGAAACCAGGGGATAACCTACCCAAGAGACGCAAAACATAAGGGGAATCAAGGAAGGAAGAGAACGTAAGTTGTGAAGTAGAGATGAAGGAAACTCTTAGTTTGGGATCGAACACAGAGGAGGAATCTGAACTGGACATGCCTCAGGATATGGACCTCGAGGAAATCGTAGTAGATCTTCCAGCTCTGCGGGAGGCCCATGGAGATCTGAAGATCAATATTCTCACAATATCTCAATTAAGGAAGTTGCAGAGAGATATGCTCAATGAAAAAGCAGTAGGTAACAGTCAAGGTATGACATCATCAACAGTCGAAAATATGGGAATCAATACCAACCCCCTTAAGGCTCAAAAGAAGATCCCCGCCATAGAAAAAAAGAAGGGAAGAAAACCCCATAGGAAAAAAATAGAAGAAACTAGGGCCCTAATGGTCGATTTTGGAAAAGTGGTCTTCCTCCGGGATAACTATTTTCCCTCCCAACCAAAATGTTGAATACGAAGATTACATCTTGGAATATAAGAGGTATGAATTCTATGTCAAAACAAAGAATGTTAAAGAAGAGAATATCACAGGAGAAGGCAGACATAGTGATGATCCAAGAAACTAAGTGTAACTCAGGAAACATGGAAAGAATCACTCGGAAAATTTGGCCAAGATGTGCGAAAAATGGATCAATGTCGAAGGATCTTTAGGATGGATTTCCACCCTCTGGGATCCGAATTACATGGACATGGAGGACCACACGACCAACCTCAGTATGATCACCTTAAAATTAATGATCAAGAGAACAAGGGAGATGTGCTATGTTACGAATGCTTATGGCCCATAACCCCCCTATCTCAAGAGGAGATTTCTGGTGAAATAAATTCTTTAGGTTCCCACCCGCACCATCAAATATGGGTAATAGGGGGAGACTTCAACATGATCAAGAATCCATTAGAGAAGAAGGGAGGTATCTGAAGGCTCGAACCCAAGAGTGTTGCATTTGGAGAACTCATAGAAGATCTTAGATTAGTAGATGTCACCAATATGTGCGGCCTATTCACCTAGAACAATAAAATGGGAAAGGATCATAGGATTGTGGTCCACCTGGAATATAGGTTCTTGTTCTCCAAAACTTGCTTCTAGTCCAAGCAGGCCCTATCAACATATGTTCTTTCGTACCATGGCTCGAACCACTAGCCGATAGTCCTGGAGTGGCAACAAGTTTGGAAGCAAGAGTCGATTTTGTTTCACTTTGAGAAATTATGGCTAGCCCATCCGAACTTTCTCCCCAACTTGGCGGTCTGGTGGAGAGGCCCAAAGGGTCATTCATGGGACAAAAATATTCCAGTTCCAACAAAGACTCAAGCATGTTCAGATGTGCATCAGAAAATGGAACAAGGAAGTGATTGGAAATATTTTCGAAGAAAAGAGGAAATTAGAACAAGAAATGGAAGAGATCCAAAAGAAAGGGATTCAAGAGATTCAATCTGAGGACCTCAATACCAAGGAGGAAGAAATTAATACAGATCTGGTTAAAAGAGAGTTTCAAGAGGAGATGTTGTGGAAGCAGAAATTCAGGATACAATGGCTCGGAGAAGGGGACAAGAAATCCAAGTTCTTCCATAACTCCTTAATCCAAATAAGTCATAATAGAATAGTCTTTATCAGAGTGCAGGATGGCAACATCAAGGAGAAAAAAGAGGACATCGAGGAAGAACTCACGAATTATTATAGGCATGTCTTCTCTGAACCTGATGTAAACAAGGAAGAAGCTATATCCAAAATTTTCAAGGCCATCCCCAAGATGGTTTCCCCTTGACAAAACCAAATCCTGATGAGGCCAACAACCATAGAGGAGGTAGAATGGATTGTTAGAAACATGGCCCAAGGGAAATCCCCTGGGTCGGATGGCGTCACTATTGACTTCTTCCAAGCACGATGGTCGATCTTTGGAACTGACATTTGGGAGGTGGTAGAGGAATCACGTAGCTCAAGGACCATCCTTCAAGCGTTTAATGCTACCTTCATTACTCTGACCCCCAAAATCAAAGGTGCCAACTCTGCAGATAAGTTTAGACCCATATCCTTATGTAATGTCATTTATAAGATTGTTTCTAAATTGGTAGCTTCTAGGATTAAACCTCTCCTCCCGATCATCATTTTGTAGGAGCAGGGGGGTTTTGTGGAAGGCAGGAAAACCCTGGATGGGATTGTTGTTTCCCATGAGGCAATCCATTCCCTCAAAATGACAAAACAATTTGGCATGTTGATGAAATTGGATATGTCTAAAGCCCATGATAGAGTGAACTAGAACACCCTAAGGAAGATTCTTCTAGCCTTTAGCTTTGGAGGGGAGTGGGTTGATTGGGTCTTAAACCTCGTTTCATTTGCCTTATTCTCTATCCTCATGAATGGATCTCCCTAGAAATCCTGAATCAAACCTACCAGGGGGCTTCACCAGGAAGACCCCCTTGTCACCCTTCCTTTACATCATCTTAACCGAAGATCTTGGTCGCAACATCTCCCTAGCCAAAAGGAAAGGAGACATTAAAGGGATCATCCTTCACTCTAAAGAGGAGGCCTTGTGCCACCTCTAATTATTGGATGCTACTTTTTTTATGGGTTTACCCACGGTTTACCATGGGGTTTACCAAGGAAAATCCCAGATCTTCTTCTTTAACACTCCCCTCCTGATCCAAAGACACCTAGCTAACCTTTTAGGCTTCCAACCTTCCTCCCTCCTGGCCAAATATTTTGGAGCCCCCCTCCTCTCCAGGACCCTCCATAACCCTTCTTGGGAGGAAATCATTGCCAAGATGGAAGCCAAGCTTAATAGTTGGACCCAACACTTTCTTTTTCTACGAAGGAGAGTCCTGCTGGTCAAGTCCATCCTCTCAGCCCTCCACCTTTACCTCTTTTGGATCCTAGCTACTCCCATGAAATTTCTTAAGAAAATTTGTCTATTGCAACACAAGTTTTTGTGGGGAGGGCGACGAACAAAAAGAAATGGGAATTGGTGGCCTGGGAAACTCTCTGTAAACCCAAGGACAAAGGAGGAATTGGTCTCAAAGAATCCCAATCAATAAGCAAATCCATGGCGATGAAACTATGGTGGAGATGGGTTAAATCCCCCAATTCCCTATGGGGAAAACTCTGGAAAGATAAGTACGTTCCTCAGACTTCTCAGCAGGACTTGATTAGTTCAGATGGTGACAAGCTAGGTTCCATTATCTAGAACAATGCCTTGCACAATCGTACTCTGGTGCAACAACAATGTTTTTGGGAAGTGCATAACGGTCAATCAAACCTCTTCTTGGGGGATGCTTAGGGACAATTCTCTATCTTGGGGAACGTGGATCAAATATAGAGTCTTTGTCAGATGATGGAAAGAGCAGGGTGGCTTCAGGTGCACCAATACTAGCAAATAAATTAGGACAGTACAAACCCCTTTATATGAATATGGAAACCCTTAGAGGAATGGCATGTGTAGTGTACAAAGCTTACAAGAAATTTGGCCGAGAAGGTTTTGATAGAACGTTAGCTGGAGATATGGGAAGGAGAAGACATCATAAGATGGGGCAGGACTAGGGATGGTAACTTCAGGGTGAAAGAAGCATATATTTCAGCGACGGGATTAGGGGAGCATCAGAGTCTCCCTTTATTGGGTAAAGTTTGGAATGCGTCCCTATGGCCAAAAATCTCATCCTTTCTATGGCTAGTGATGATAAGAAATATCCTAACCTAGAAGCACCTCCTTCGCAAAGGATTCATGGGCCCTTAAAGGTGTGTTTCTATGTTCGGAAACTAGGGAAACCATGGAGCACTTGTTGGGTTCCTGCAGGTTCACGACCCAACTATGGGACTGAGGAGCGACACTTTTCAGGAAAATAGAATTAAGAAACCATAATATCCTTGAAACTATAGAGTATTGGAGTATCAACCCCTTTTCCAACCCTATTCTAAATCGAGCATGGGAAACCTTCTCGAGACTCCTCATGTGGAATGTATGAAAAGAAAGGAATAGGAGGATATTTAAAGGAAAATAACTTACCATTTCCAAAATATGGGAAACCATCAGTACCAATGTGAAGGAATCCATTGCAGCAACGCCCAGGTCTCCCCAAGACCTTCAACTCGAAAGGTTCGAGGTCCACATCTTCAAAAGTTGTCATTTTGAATCTTGTGCTAAGCCAAATCCAATAGGTAAGAAGAAGGATTGGGTTCGCATCAAAGACCATTGGGTTCCCTCGTGGGAGGGGTTCATAAAATTAAATTTTGACGGCGCATCGAAGGGTAATCCAGGGGATGTAGGGGTGGGAGGTGTCTTCAAGGACCATAAGGGAGAGGTGATTCTTGTCTATGCATTGAAGCTGGGATATTCAACCAATAATTCGATAGAACTAGAAAACCTCCTTCGCGGCATAGTGATATCGCAAAAATATGGGTTCCAGGCCTTGGAGGTGAAATGAGACTCACAACTGCTTATCTTGGCACTAAGGAAAATTTTGAATGAGGTTCAACCTAACAAGGTTTCGCAGAACTGGAGGCTAAGCCATGGGTTAGCAGATCTCAGGCGGATGGTGAAGTCGCTAGCTTCCATCATCCCAAAGGTGGTTTGCAGGGAAGAGAACTCTATGGCGAACTGCATGGAGAATACAAGTATCATGATGCATGACCGACATCGTATTTGGTGGTCGAGGGACCCACTACTAAAAGGGGTGGGAGATCAATTGGATAGATGTTTCTAGATGGACCTTGCTTCGTGGAGGGACATGATAGAGGAAGGAATGACATCAACCCATGTTAGTAATTCAAGACATGAGATGGGAAAGGATGGCAGGTGGCCCAGACGCCTCTTGCATGAAGGCGATGAAGGTATGTCACCTCCTGGAAGATATTACTGTTTTTAAAAGGGAAGGGGTGGGTAGTACTTAGAGTGCTTAAAACCATCATATTCATGTAAGGGAGAAGCTATCTTTCCCTCGGGGGAGGTACAAATCAATTATTTCCAGCCCAAGAGAATGAATGTATGCACATCGGGATGAGCCTTGACGACGTCGGGACATAGTTAATGGGATTGCAGATGTGTCTGATCATCATGGTGAAATCTATGATCCTCAGGTGGGTTATGTACCACCCCAATTACAAGTACCACACAAGGAATAAATATGATGAGGTTATAAGCGATAAAAGAGGTAGAATCTCATTCAGTTCCAGAGTATCGTGACTCCTGTTAAGCTTCTACGGGCTGTTGCCCTCCACTATTCTTTTCATTCTTAAGCCTATGAATAGAAGTAGTTTGAGTATGGACCATCAATGGAAAAAGAAGACTAAGAGTCTCCTTGTGGGACGCTATGATAAGGAAGCTTCATCGTCTAGAGGTCATGGTCGATCCACAAAAGGGGAGAAAGAAGCCTAGGCTGCCATAACTTGGTTTTGGGATTTATGTTCGGCAAAGGAAATTCAATCAGCAGAAGCCATGGAAAATAGAGTTAAAAATCAATGCAGGGAAACCTTGAAGCAGGAAATTATGGTGGACGCAATGAATTGGGTGCCAGACCTGGTGCACTCGCAAACCCAGGACACACGTTATTTCAGGATGATGGAAAGATACTGGATGGTGAAGGCCTTGGTAGGTCAAGATCTTAGTAAGACCAAGCAAAACCATCATGAACTCCTCAACGCCATTCATATCCTGGAAAGTAAATTTGAACTCTATTGTAGGTCACAACATGGTATCAAGTTTCATGTCATTGAGACTGGCAACAATATGGACTAGAAAGAGAAGGGTGTAGTTGGCCCGAGCTCTTCAGGCTCGCTCAACTGCCCCATCGTGGTGGATGACGACCACAAAGAGGAACCTCGGGAATTTCAGGAACGCATGTCAATCCCCAGTTGTGGCCATCGAGTAAAGAAGGAACCAGAACGCCAAGCTAGGGACTCCCTCTTCTCGGGTGCCCAATCAGGTTGAAGGTTATGTTCAGTTCCACCTAGCTACCTCTATCTACATTGAAGGCATGTTTTGTTTATGGCTCTGTTTAGTTTTCTCTTTTTTCTGCGTATTATAGGTTGTGGTCGTAGTAATCATAGGCATGTTTTTGGAACTATGGATGATACTACATTAACTATGTGGTTTGGGTTGGGACTGAACATGATTTTGGGGTCTGGTTTCCAGTTATTTGGCAGATCCCCCTATTCATATTTTTGTACCATATTTGTGATACAATAGAAGTTTTCCTACTTTTTAGCTTAATAAAAAATATCGTAGTCTAAATGTGCTACTTTTTTTCTCTTTTCTGGGCATATTTTCCCGAAATCCGATGAGATATTGTTGGATCTACATATCTGAGTGGTTAAATCTATATAATCCGAGTGTTGTAAGGGTTTTTCAACACGTTTAATCCATTTCTGCATTATAGATAACACTTCCATATAGATAACACTTCCATATTATAGATAACACTTCCATATAGATAACACTTCCATATTATAGATAACACTTCCATATTATCCCTGGGTCGATACATAAATAAATTCTTCACAGGCATTCCCTTCAAACCACTTTCCCAAGTGACCACAACTCGAAACCGTGGGCCAAATTCTTCCTTAGTGCCTTTCCTTCTTCAAAAACAAAATTTGGCCATTATCCCTTTTTCCTTCAACCCTCAATCGCATAAGACCACGGCTATGACTCTGCTCTTAGCCGAAAAGCGCTTATCCGGAGCTTCGAGACTTCGAGGCTCCAGAAGTCTCACCTATACCACGCATCATACTTCTCAGACGCCAAACTAGCAGAGCTCTTTGGGGCTTCGCGCTTCGAAATTCTAACCACAACATACCCAAAAACTTTCGAACCAACGGACCTCCAAACTCCCAGAGTCTCGTCAGCACTACACATCAAGACTAATACATGTCAAGAGTCATGGAGATGACACGTGGCATAAAATATGAGTGACACTTGTCAAGTCATAATCGACACAAAGGGTCTGTGAACAACATAAAACATGATGACATGTGGCACGTATAAGGTAGGTCCATATCACCCAAGGTGACATCATCCCTCCACATCACTCTAGCTTTACGG
>SNQJ01S0017160.1:7670-18482 GCA_010110895.2 Picea sitchensis
CCCCCCCGTTAAAGGCAGAAGGTCGGGGGGGGTCCGATATCAGATTGGGACCGTAGATCTGAGCGTGCTAAGATCGGGTGCCCAGATCTGCGTGCTCCTTAGCACGACGTGCCCAAACCATCGGGCCACCCATAGACTTAGGTTAAAACGTATTTGGTGGGTTTTTAAGCCCCTTTTCTCGCATTTTTTCACCCAAGGCTCATCTCCTTAGGGAAACACCTCCGTACAAATATATGTGCTAACAATACCATGGACACTTATTCTCCTGGGGAATTTCTTGGACAAGTAGAATGGTACAAAATAACTATTCTCCCGGGGATTTTCCCAGACATGTAGAATGGTTTGTCTCCTTGATCTCACAGTAGTGACCAGAGTGGGGAGATTGATACAGGACAAACAATTTCCCTTAGTTCACAGTAGTGGCCAGAGGGGGGAAAATGGTCCAAGATAGTCATTCTTATAGGACGTATGTCTGGATTAGAAGAATGGTCCCTATAGCTCATGGTGTGGCTTTAAACATATGGGAGGACAAACTTTCTTCTAGGACATATGTCCAGATTAGAAGAATGGTCCTTGTATTGCATTGCGTGGCTTTCAACATTTGTTGGGACAATCATTCTTCCTTTTCCATAGGCAGTGACCAATATAGGAAGAATGGTCCCTATATCACTATGTAGAGTGAGTGACTTATGAGAGACACTCTGTTGAGTGTGCTAATTTAAGCATATGACTTATTCAACATCATGTCTGATTACTCAGATGGAGTATGACCTCGAGAGATGATGCATATGATGATATTTTGATGCCAGGATGCTATCAAATGATACTAATAGTGATGATGATGATTGTGACTTGATCTGCGTGATCATGAGATAGCCTATGTGGCTATGTTGATGCTACCTGTAGAATGGCCTACAAGACTATGTGAGCCTTTCCCATACCATGTGCAATGGATGGATGTGTTTGAGACCATTACAATTAATACCTCCCTAGCTAGGAGGGAGTGTTTATATTATGGTAGTTGTGGGAGGTATCAACCTCCATGTGTAACCTATGACTAAAATAGAATATTTTGGAAGCTAGAGAAACCCTAAACAGATGTGTGAGAACCCTAAAAGACTAGTCAAATCAATAAAATAAATAATATTAAAGTATTACCCTTTAGAAAGAGAATTTGGCCTAGATAGGTGACAAGGATCACTATAAATAGGAGGCGCTTGAGTTCATTTGGATACACACTCACACTCAATATAAGTAGTGCACAAGTCTAGAGGAAGGAGTGCAACTGCAACGATTGCAATTGATTATTGGTTTTGGTCTGTGGTTTTGGGATTCTATGTTCTAGTGAGTTATCTTTGGAGAAAGGTGTGCTCTCTTGGTTATCTGTTGGTTCTAGTGCTACTTCCAAAATCATTCCATCTATAGAAGGTTAAGGTGCTGAGGGGTGGCTACGTGCCTATGGTTGGGTGAAAATATTTTTATATTGTCTATGGTTAAATAAGCACATCGAATATTTTAACAATAGATTCCTTTAGTCCAATGAGGAATTTTTGGTTCTCGAGCTCCACAACAAATCCCTTGTCCTCCATAACTAAAATTGAAATCACTTTCTTTCGAAGACCTATTATAAATAAGGCATCATCAAAATATAAAAAATTACTTGACTTGAGTTGGAATGGAATAGTACCAACTCCTACTACTGGGTACTTGGAACCATCACCAAGCTTAACATGTACTCCTAAGTGTTGCTTCTTGAAAATATAAAATAACTACCGAGTTGATGTCATATGTCAAGATTCCCCATTGTCCACATACCACACATTCCTCATAATCATGCTAATATAAAGGAAATATACCAATGAGAAATCCTTCTCAAACTTGGAAACAAAATTCTCAATTTGAGTTCCTACAAAGGTTTGTACATGCTTCTCCCCTTTACCCTTCTTATTCTCGAGACATAATGATGCATAATGAACCTGCTTATGAAAAATGAAACACTTTATTTTACTCAAGTCTCTCTTTCCTAGTTGTGTCATTCACTCCTCACACTTTCCCTTATCCTAGTTGGGTCTTTTACCTCTTCCCTTATTTGAATGACCAAATAGAGCTAGGTTCTCTTCACCATCCTCCTTGATAGCCTTTGAATCCATTCAATTCTCCTCTTGGATATGATCATTCAAAATCCTCTCAGTGTTAGAAAGTTTCTCCCGAGCACAAATACCTTTGACAAATGATTCCCGTGAAGTTGGGAATCCATTTAATGCCATGTTAACTAGCTATACATCTTCAACCTTCTCCCCAACTATTGCAAGTTGATAAAAAACACGTGTGACCTTCAGAAGGTAATTGGTGATTGATTTAGATTTGGTCATCACTATGGATATAATTTTGTTCCACAATATCATATTCATGTTTATGTTCTAACTCTGGTAGAGACAAACCAGGGCATCACACATCTCCTTCATTGTATTATTCTTGGATACATGAGGGATCAAATGATCCAGTATGGAATCAAATATAATTCAATTGGAATTCACTTCCATCTTGTTGTGATCTACCAACTGTTATGGATCTATAGGCAGAGTCACAATGTCCTTGATAATATTCCAGAGATCATTCTCTTCTACTAAAAGTGTAACCCTTACCTTCCATGATCAGAAATTTGAGGTACCATAAGATTTGTCCTCAAAATCGAGGCTACCTACTACCATCATTGAGATCCATTGCACAAACTCCCAAATATAAAAATAAAGCTATGAAACCCTCTAATTACTAGTCCTCCTTCCATGCAATATATGTGCTGCTGCAAATCCCTGAGAATCTCAATCATACATCTAGCTTTGATGTTATGTGAAGAATCCAAACCTAGGTGAATAAATTCCTTATGATATCAATTAAACAAGCAATCGTTGAATTTAATTAATGTTGAAATTAAATTCAAACCATAGCATCAATCACAAAATAGATGGAAATTAAGTAACAGAAGGATAAAGTAAATTTCTCACATACACCAGTAATTACTCCTTCAAAATCAACTTTTCATTTTTTTGAAAAACTTGCAAGGAATTCTCCACAAGCTACCAAAACCAAGTAGCTTTACAATTACAAAACAATCACCGTGATATGAGCTTATACGACCTGCTTAAGAGGTATAACAAACTAGAAAAACCAGAAATTAACAAAAAAATGTTGTAAGGCCTCCTAGACATCTTGTACAACTTATCTGTATGACTATATGGACCTATTAGTACAACTATACATATGTCCATATGATTGTATGGATCTTCTCGTACAAATTTACATAACTATATGACACCTAAAGGAACTACTTCCTGCTACTCGGATTCACCTCCCTCTCTCTCTCTATTAGTCACTCAACTTGCTCAATTGTTCATCTATTTGAAAACCTATACCTTGACCCATGTTTATACTTTCAGTTGACACCAAAACCCTAATCTGTTTTTGAGTTTACTCCTAGTGAAAGTCATGCATGTATGATATACACTTTTACGAATGAACAACTAAATACAAGACTTTCACATTTATTTTTACTAAAGTGAACTACAAAATATAATTACTTTTTGAAAATATCTTGAACTACTTCTTGCATACTCACACTGAACTTATGTGAAAGTTCTTGTGTAAGCTATAATTCTCAACAATTTGATCCCTATCAGTGCATGATAGATCCAAATTTAACATGGATCTATGTTGGTATGATACAACTCAATACATGTGAATGATGAGTATATGATGATACTACTAATATGTATACAACTCAATACATGTGAATGTTGATTTTAAATATTCAATAAATCTTGTTGGGACATTGAAGTGATAGATTTCTTGTATGAAACTTTGCAAAATATTGAAGTAATATGTTTGTTTCCTTTTCAGAAGTGACAAGTGTTGTTATTTTCCTAGAATTGATAAGTTTGTTCCATTTTCAAAACATTGAAGAGATAGGTACCTTCCCTACATAATTTTCAAAACATTGAAGAGATAGGTACCTTCCCTACATAACTCCTTTTATGCTTTGGCTCTCTAGGCATTCTCATTCCACTCACCTTAATAAGAGGAACCTTCCCTACATAAAAGTGATAGGTTTCACTCCCTCTTCAAAATTGATAGGTTCATTCCCTACCCATAAATTTGTAATTATGCAAAGTTTTGAGTAGAGAAATTGTCACTTCAATGTTTCGACAAGATTTCTTAGAGGTGCTTAAGACTAGCCATGATTGTAGACGTTAAGATTGTCACGTGCATTGAGCTTTATACATATTAGTATTGTGATCATACATGTACAAGGTTTCGAACAAGAATCTTTCACTTTCATTCATTTATGAATTTTAATGATACATTTTATTAATTACATAAAATTGTTATAATTACTTAAAATTTTGATATAAAAATTTTCCTTTCTAAAATTTTACAAGTAATCAAGATTCTATTTATTTCGTTTGTTCAATCAAAATTTTATTAATTACATAAATTTACATTTTGATTTTGATTTTGATATAACACCTTTTTAATTTTATTTTCAAATAATCAAGATTATAATTACTCTTCTTATCACATTACATTGATATTTCAAAATAAATAAACCATAATGTTTCTCTTCATCCATAAGATTCACCTTTGCACTCATCTTTATCTTTATGAGTTAAAAAACACATACTAAACCCATGGTTTACAATATTTACTTATCCCACCTACTTGAGTGACATGACATTTTAAACCACTTTTGAAGTTCAAAAATCAACTAAGAATTTACATTATAAGTATTCTATTATGAAAAGCCCAAACATTCTACATGAAAATTTTAAGGATATAATTGTTAAAAACAAGACATAATTTTACATTTGAATGTTTTAAGAGTTTCATTTGTTATGCAAATTAGCACAGATTTTATGATTATTTACAAGTTTTGCTATATTTTGTAATTATAATCAAATAAATTTCTAATTTTACTTCAGTAAAAAAATAATGAATATGAATAATAAATCTATTACAATTATGTATGTAAATTTAATTTTTACTAATAAAAAATAATGAATAATAACCCATTAAAAACATGTATGCATTTTTAATAGGATGTCTTATTAATTATTTTAGTTTTACACATATATTTACTTTTTTAAAAACAAAATCAAGAGTCTAGTATGTTTAGACTTGGTTGTTTGAAACTACTCATTGTGTTGGATTTAACCTAGTAAGGTTTCTAACCTAAGATAATAAAAGGAATTACGGAAATTTGTCCCTTGAGACAATGGCACCGGGAAATGGGAGTAGTTTCGATTGGAGTGGATATGGGGGCCTCAAGACGTTTCTCATTTAAAATTGGAAAATGCACACAATCAACTCATCATTGGGCTATATATTTTCCTAAGTATTTTAATCTTTCCTTAAATAATTTTAATAACATTTAAAGATAATTTAAGTATTTTAACCACGTTTAAAGATAATTAAAATATAATTTTGATAACGTGAAGGATACAATTAACTTTTTAATATATATTTTAATAAATTTAGAGATTTTTTATTATAAGGATTTCGTCTATATTAAATTTTTTAATATTTTATATTAAATTTGAAAAAAAAAAACTAAATTTTATATTATATTAAATTTGAAAAAAACCTAAATAAAAGAATTTTTTTCTAATATGCCATAAATTGTAATGAGTTAATGAGCATTTATAATTTTCAAAATTTTCAAAACGATCATACATTAAAATATATTATATAGGGATAATCCAATGAAATTGGATATATAATTGCATATTTTCTCTATCTATATTTGAGATTATCAAGGTAGAAGGAAGATTGTGATTATAATATACTATTTTATAAGCAATCAAAAAATGCATAAGGACAAGGAAATCACCATAAAATAAGATGAGATGAAGGTTGCTTTTATGAATGTCCTCAAGTCTTATGTTAATGACATGGTGAATTGGGCCATTAGAATAGAAGAGGAGTGGTGTTGTATAAATGAGGGATGGTTCACTCCTTATGTATATTTTTATGGAAATAACCTTTACAATTAACACATGCTTTTGCATGTATAATTGATGGGATGGAGACTTATAACACTAGTGTTCATACCATAATTCCTCCCTCGCCACTTTGACATTGAATTTATTGAAGGGTACATGAGTGGTGTTGTTGTAGAAACGAGGATACCTTAATGCCTCTTTCATACTTTGACACAAGAATTATTGAAGGGTGCATGAGGGGTGGTGTTGTATAAATGGGGATGACCCACTTCCCCTCCCATGATGTGTATAGTTTTTAAGGAAAATATCCCTAGAATTAATGCATGCCTATGCATAATTGATGAGATGAGAATTATATGACCAAATCTCATACTTTAATGCCTCCATCATTGGTTTGAAGCGAGAGTTAGAGAAGGGTATGATGGGTATTGTGTGGGAAGAATATGGGTTTAAATGATAATAGGTGTTGGGAATATTTACAAACTTATTTGCAGAGTGAGGTCCCCCACACAAAATCGAGTGTTTCAAAAGGTATTAGTCATACTAAGTTTTTGGAGCATAATATGTGTCATCCAAATCTGGTTTAAATTTTTTGGATTTTGATACAGAGTGTGAAATTATCATATGGGAATAGACATCATTTAAAGTGGCTATGTGATGGTCTAAGGTACACTTGGAGGATTTTGTATTCCCTAATGGAAATTTAAGAGGCCCTCTACATATGGTTTTGGTGGCTATGGTTTTCATTTTGTTCATGGTACTATATTTGTTTCTAGCTTGGGTTTTGAGTATTACCATCACCATTAGTTCCACTACATTTTTTTGTTGTGAACTGGGAAGCTTGAGTAGACATAGATAATGTTACCTTGTGAATCTCTCATGACATCCCTAGTACCCACTAGAAAAAGGCTTCTTTTGGAGGCCCGATCAAATTTGATTTTGACAAAATGGGGAGGAGAAGGTGTCCAACAGTATGAAGAATAGATTAGCTTATTACTAGAGGGATTTAGTGAGGTTAGGTAGCTTAGATTGATATCCCATTTTTATATGATTTGTCTTTTCCTAGGTTTCATACGTTTAGCTTCTATGTACCAATGAGTGCTTTTGATGGTTTCATTGATGTTGGATTTGATGATTTCTCGTAGTATGTCTCTACCTCTTTTGTTATCTTTGAAAATTCTTCTATTGTTCTCTTTCCATACTATCCAAAGAAAAAATTGTTGATATTGTCGTAGTTGCAGGAGTTATTAACCTCCATGTGTAACCTTTGTCTAGAATAGAATATTCTAGAAGAAAGAGAAACCCTAAAAATGTGGGTAGAAACCCTAGAAGACAAGTCGACTCAGTAAAATAATTAATATTAAAGTATTAGCTTCTAGAAGGACAAGTCGGCCTAGACAAGTGTCAAAAACCACTATAAATGGGAGGCATTTGAGCTCATTTGGACACACACACTTCACTCACTCTCTCAAGTATAGCGCAAGTTTGGAGTTGCAGCTGCAATAATGGAAGGTGGATCTTCTGGGGTGATTCTTGGCCTCTCTCTCTAGCCTAGTATATGTGCCCTACCTTCTAGTATCTCTTGGTGGTAGTCTTGGTGACATTCTTGGTGAAGTCTTGGAAGAAGTGCATTATCTTTGGATAAAGATGCACTCTCTTGGCTATCTTTTGCTTCTAGTACTGCTTCCAGAATCATTTTATATAGCAAAGGTTATGGTGCTCGGGGGTGGTTGCATGCCTATGGTTGGGTGAAAATATTGTGATATTGTCTATGGTTAAATGAGCACATTGAGTATTTTAATAGGTTATGGGCCCACACTACCTTCAGAATAGTCTAACCCCTGGAAGGTAGAGCATAATTCTTTGTCAATCTTGTTGTAGCACGAGTTGCAGTTGTAACTAGGGTTTTTTATTTTGCAGCTGCAGTAAACCCTAATCTAATTATTTGGGCACCTTAAGTGAATAATTGGACCTAATTTCTAGATATTCTAGCGTTCCCTATCCTAGCGCACCCTCTAGTGTCCTCGGCCAACAAAAAAGTCAAGTTTGAGTTCTTGGTCAAAGGTTGACTTTTGGTCAAAATTTATTTTTGGTCAAAGTTGAAATTTCAGGGTTTCTAGTTTATTCTAATCATTGAACCTTTTTTATTTAGTTTCTAACCTCTTCTTGTCAAGATGGTGTCTAGTTTCAGATCAAAAGACAAGATGAACAATGCTGCAAATTTCAAAAGTATGCACTTGTATATGCTTTTCATGTTATATCATCCAACAAAGCATGAGTGTGTTTTGTAGGGAATGTACAAGAGACCTTATCCAAGCAGTGATCTTGGATTAAGTACATTCAAAGGAACAAGTAGTTGAGGCTCAAGTTTCCAGGTCACATGAGATAGCTCTAAGAAGGAGCTACAATGACAATTTCAAACATAGGGCATATGACTTCATCAAGTGATGAGGCATGTGATCTCACCAAGTACCAATTTGAAAGGAAGCGTGTAAAGAAAAAGGAGTTTTGGACATCATTCACTTAGATGTGTGTGGACCAATCTCAACCTCCTCACTAAGCAGATAAAGATCTTGAGGTTCAATAATGGAGGAGAATACGCCTCCAAGGATCTCATTGCCTTTCTGTAAAGCAGTCGGGATTAGGAGGGAGCTAATTGTCCCACATAATCCTCAACAAAATGGCGTGGTAGAAATAAATAATTGTTCCATTGAATAATATGTTAAGGCAATGATGAATGACCAGAATCCATTCATGCTTCTATGGGGAGAAGCAACTATAACAGTCGTATATGTTTAGAATAGAAGTTCCTATCGTATATTGAAAAACATAACTCCAGAAGAAGCCTTCTCCGGAAAGAAGCCAAGTGTTGAACACTTGGGGATATTTGGTTTTCCTCTCTTTTCATGTTCCCAAGGAAAAAAGAAAGGAGTTGGAACCTTCAGGAAAGAAGGGCATATTTGTTGGATATAGTGAGTCATCAAAAGATTACATAATCTATGTTCCAACTCAACAGAAGGTTGAAATCAGTAGAGATGTGACTTTTGATGAAAAGATTGCCTTTAGGAAATCTATAAAATATTATCTAGTTATGTGGCATTCATGACAAGTCTTTTCAATGTTTAACCTTCCACCTTTGAAGACGTAGTCAAGAAGAAAGAATGGATGGAATATATGATGGAAGAATATCAATCCATCATGAAAAATGATGTATGGGAATTTGTTCCTAGATCTGAAGGAAAGTTTGTAGTCACTTCAAAATGGGTTTACAAGATAAAACATGTATTATATGGGAGTATCGATAAATACAAGGAAAGATTCATGGCTATACGGTTCTCCCAGCAGGAGGGAGAAGACTATGATGAGACATTTTCTCCGGTTTCCAGATACATATCTATTAGAGACATCATATCTCTTGAAGCATCCATGGGTTGGAGTTTACATTAGATGGATGTAAAGACTATTTTTCTCAATGGAGTAATTGAGGAAGAAGTATACATAGATCAACCTCAAGGTTTTGAGGTACAACTGAGAGAAACCCATGTATGCAGATTAAAGAAGGCCTTGTATGGACTCAAGCATGATCCAAGTGCTTGGTATGCACGGATTGAAAGTTACTTGACGAGACTTGGATTTTCCAAGAGCTATGGTTATCTAAACCTTTATTACAAGGTTGTGAATGATTCACTTGTGATCCTGCTACTATATGTTGATGATTTGTTTCTAATAGGTCAAGAACCTCTCATTATTCAGTGTAAGAGGGAGTTAGCCTCTGAATTCAATATGAAGGATCTTGGTCTCATGCATTATTATTTGGGACTAGAAGTATGGAAAAAGTGTGGTGAAATATTCCTAGGGAAAGAGAAGTGTGTTTTAAATATCCTTCAGAAGTTTGGGATGATGGATTGCAAATCCATGGAAATTCCCATAGTGACAGATCTGAGGAAGTTGAGAGACTTTGATTCTCATCCAGTAGATTCCTCCGTGTACCAGTAGTTGATTGGCTCATTGATGTATTTGGTTAATACATGACCAAACATTTTTTTTTTTTGTGAACATGTTGATCCAATTACAGGTGGAACCTAGACATGAGCATTGGATAGCTACAAAGAACATTTTGAGATATCTTCGTGGGATGATAAATTATGGTTTGAGATATGCCTCAAACAATGAAGTACAACCACATATATTTACTGATTTAGATTGGGTGGGGAGTGAAGATGACAGAAAGAGTACTTCTGGTATATGTTTCAGTTTGGAATTTTCTATGATATCATGGGCTAGTAGGAAACATAAGTCTATTGCACTCAGCACTGCAAAAGCATAGTATATTGTAGCTTGTGATTCTTGTACGAAATCAATATGGATTTGTAAGCTAGTTTCTGGACTATTTGATCAGGTGTTGGATTCGACTATGATATATTGTGATAATCATAGTTGTGTGAAGCTTTCAGAGAACCTTGTGTTCCATGATAGGTCGAAGCACATTGATATCAAGTACTATTTTATCTGTGATAAAGTCCATAAGGGAGAAGTGATTCTCCAGTACATCTCCATCGATGAGCAGACAACTTATATTTTGACAAAGCCTCTGTCCAATATAAAGTTTACATACTTGAGGGACAAGTTGGGACTTGTGGAGATTTCTCCCATGTTTGAGAGGGAGTGATGATTTGTATCATGCTAGTACAACTTAGATATGATGCTTCAACATCATGCTAGAACAAATTAGATATGATGCTTCAACATCATGCTAGTACAACTTAGATATGATACAAATGTCTTGAGACGCATCATGCTAGTACAACTTAGATAT
>SNQJ01S0017160.1:22131-45217 GCA_010110895.2 Picea sitchensis
CCCCCCCCCCCGTTAAAGGAAAAAGGTCTGGGGGGGTCCGATATCAGATTGGGACCATAGATCTAAGCGCGCCAAGATCGGGCACCCAGATCTACGTGCTCCTTAGCACGACACGCCCAAACCATCAAGCCACCCATAGACTTAGGTTAAAACATATTTGGTGGGTTTTTAAGCCCCTTTTCTCACATTTTTTCACCCAAGGCTCATCTCCTTAGGGAAACACCCCCATACAAATATATGTGCTAACAATACCATGAACACTTATTCTCCTGGGGAATTTCTCGGACAAGTAGAATGGTACAGAACAACTAGTCTCCCAAGGATTTTCCCAGACATGCAGAATGGTTTGTCTCCTTGATCTCACAGTAGTGACCAAAGTGGGGAGACTGATACCGGACAAACAATTTCCCTTAGTTCACAGTAGTGGCCAGAGGGGGGAAAATGGTCCAGGATAGTCATTCTTATAGGACGTATATCCGGATTAGAAGAATGGTCCCTATAGCTCATGGCCTGGCTTTAAACATCTGGGAGGACAAACATTCTTCTAGGACATATGTCCAGATTACAAGAATGGTCCTTGTATTGCATTGCGTGGCTTTCAACATTTGTTGGGACAATCATTCTTCCTTTTCCATAGGCAGTGACCAGGATAGGAAGAATGGTCCCTATATCACTATGTGGAGTGAGTGATTTATGAGAGACACTCTGTTGAGTGTGATAAGTTCAGCATATGACTTATTCAACATCATGTCCGATTACTCAGATGAAGTATGACCTCGAGAGATGATGCATATGATGATATATTTTGATGCCAGGATGCTATTAGATGATACTAATAGTGATGATGATGATTGTGACTTGATCTGCGTGATCATGAGATAGCCTGTGTGGCTATGATGATGCTACATGTAGAATGGCCTACAAGACTATGTGAGCCTTTCCCATACCATGTGCAATGGATGGATGTGTTTGAGACCATTACAATTAATACCTCCCTAGCTAGGAGGGAGTGTTTATATTATGGTAGTTGCGGGAGGTATCAACCTCCATGTGTAACCTATGACTAGAATAGAATATTCTGGAAGCCAGAGAAACCCTAAATATATGTGTGAGAACCCTAAAAGACTAGTCGAATCAATAAAATAAATAATATTAAAGTATTACCCTCTAGAAAGAGAATTTGGCCTAGATAGGTGACAAGGATCACTATAAATAGGAGGCGCTTGAGTTCATTTGGATACACACTCACACTCAAGATAAGTAGTGCACAAGTCTAGAGGAAGGATTGCAACTGCAACGATTGCAATTGATTATTGGTTTTGGTCTGTGGTTTTGGGATTCTATGTTCTGGTGAGTTATCTTTGGAGAAAGGTGTTCTCTCTTGGTTATCTGTTGGTTCTAGTGCTACTTCCGAAATCATTCCATCTATAAAAGGTTAAGGTGCTCAGGGGTGGCTACGTGACTATGGTTGGGTGAAAATATTTTGATAGTGTCTATGGTTAAACGAGCACATCGAATATTTTAACAATAGATTCCTTTAGTCCAATGATGAATTTTTGGTTCTCAAGCTCCACAACAAATCCCTTGTCCTCCATAACTAAAATTGAAAGCACTTTCTTTCGAAGACCTATTATAAATAAGGCATCATCAAAATATAAAAAATTACTTGACTTGAGTTGGAATGGAATAGTACCAACTCCTACTACTGGGTACTTGGAACCATCACCAAGCTTAACATGTACTCCTAAGTGTTGCTTCTTGAAAATATAAAATAACTACCGAGTTGATGTCATATGTCAAGATTCCCCATTGTCCACATACCACACATTCCTCATAATCATGCTAATATAAAGGAAATATACCAATGAGAAATCCTTCTCAAACTTGGAAACAAAATTCTCAATTTGAGTTCCTACAAAGGTTTGTACATGCTTCTCCCCTTTACCCTTCTTATTCTCGAGACATAATGATGCATAATGAACCTGCTTATGAAAAATGAAACACTTTATTTTACTCAAGTCTCTCTTTCCTAGTTGTGTCATTCACTCCTCACACTTTCCCTTATCCTAGTTGGGTCTTTTACCTCTTCCCTTATTTGAATGACCAAATAGAGCTAGGTTCTCTTCACCATCCTCCTTGATAGCCTTTGAATCCATTCAATTCTCCTCTTGGATATGATCATTCAAAATCCTCTCAGTGTTAGAAAGTTTCTCCCGAGCACAAATACCTTTGACAAATGATTCCCGTGAAGTTGGGAATCCATTTAATGCCATGTTAACTAGCTATACATCTTCAACCTTCTCCCCAACTATTGCAAGTTGATAAAAAACACGTGTGACCTTCAGAAGGTAATTGGTGATTGATTTAGATTTGGTCATCACTATGGATATAATTTTGTTCCACAATATCATATTCATGTTTATGTTCTAACTCTGGTAGAGACAAACCAGGGCATCACACATCTCCTTCATTGTATTATTCTTGGATACATGAGGGATCAAATGATCCAGTATGGAATCAAATATAATTCAATTGGAATTCACTTCCATCTTGTTGTGATCTACCAACTGTTATGGATCTATAGGCAGAGTCACAATGTCCTTGATAATATTCCAGAGATCATTCTCTTCTACTAAAAGTGTAACCCTTACCTTCCATGATCAGAAATTTGAGGTACCATAAGATTTGTCCTCAAAATCGAGGCTACCTACTACCATCATTGAGATCCATTGCACAAACTCCCAAATATAAAAATAAAGCTATGAAACCCTCTAATTACTAGTCCTCCTTCCATGCAATATATGTGCTGCTGCAAATCCCTGAGAATCTCAATCATACATCTAGCTTTGATGTTATGTGAAGAATCCAAACCTAGGTGAATAAATTCCTTATGATATCAATTAAACAAGCAATCGTTGAATTTAATTAATGTTGAAATTAAATTCAAACCATAGCATCAATCACAAAATAGATGGAAATTAAGTAACAGAAGGATAAAGTAAATTTCTCACATACACCAGTAATTACTCCTTCAAAATCAACTTTTCATTTTTTTGAAAAACTTGCAAGGAATTCTCCACAAGCTACCAAAACCAAGTAGCTTTACAATTACAAAACAATCACCGTGATATGAGCTTATACGACCTGCTTAAGAGGTATAACAAACTAGAAAAACCAGAAATTAACAAAAAAATGTTGTAAGGCCTCCTAGACATCTTGTACAACTTATCTGTATGACTATATGGACCTATTAGTACAACTATACATATGTCCATATGATTGTATGGATCTTCTCGTACAAATTTACATAACTATATGACACCTAAAGGAACTACTTCCTGCTACTCGGATTCACCTCCCTCTCTCTCTCTATTAGTCACTCAACTTGCTCAATTGTTCATCTATTTGAAAACCTATACCTTGACCCATGTTTATACTTTCAGTTGACACCAAAACCCTAATCTGTTTTTGAGTTTACTCCTAGTGAAAGTCATGCATGTATGATATACACTTTTACGAATGAACAACTAAATACAAGACTTTCACATTTATTTTTACTAAAGTGAACTACAAAATATAATTACTTTTTGAAAATATCTTGAACTACTTCTTGCATACTCACACTGAACTTATGTGAAAGTTCTTGTGTAAGCTATAATTCTCAACAATTTGATCCCTATCAGTGCATGATAGATCCAAATTTAACATGGATCTATGTTGGTATGATACAACTCAATACATGTGAATGATGAGTATATGATGATACTACTAATATGTATACAACTCAATACATGTGAATGTTGATTTTAAATATTCAATAAATCTTGTTGGGACATTGAAGTGATAGATTTCTTGTATGAAACTTTGCAAAATATTGAAGTAATATGTTTGTTTCCTTTTCAGAAGTGACAAGTGTTGTTATTTTCCTAGAATTGATAAGTTTGTTCCATTTTCAAAACATTGAAGAGATAGGTACCTTCCCTACATAAAAGTGATAGGTTTCACTCCCTCTTCAAAATTGATAGGTTCATTCCCTACCCTAAATTTGTAATTATGCAAAGTTTTGAGTAGAGAAATTGTCACTTCAATGTTTCGACAAGATTTCTTAGAGGTGCTTAAGACTAGCCATGATTGTAGACGTTAAGATTGTCACATACATTGAGCTTTATACATATTAGTATTGTGATCATGCATGTCCAAGGTTTCAAACAAGAGTCTTTCACTTTCATTCATAAAGACATATAGATGCACAATAAACATAAAATTACATTTTTATTTTTAAAAATTCATCTATTTTTTTTCTTTTCTCAACACAATTTTACTTTGTGTTTCATGATGAATTTTAATGATACATTTTATTAATTACATAAAATTGTTATAATTACTTAAAATTTGGATATAAACATTTTCCTTTCTAAAATTTTATAATCAAGATTCTATTTATTTCGTTTGTTCGATCAAATTTTTTATTAATTACATAGAATTTTCATAGAAATTTTGATTTTGATATAACATTTTTTAATTTTCAAATAATCAACATTATAATTACTCTTCTTATCACATTACATTGATATTTCAAAATAAATAAAAGCATAATAAGTTTCTCTTTCGTCCATAAGATTCACCTTGCACTCATCTTGCCAGGTTAAAAACACATACACCTAAACCCATGGTTTACAATGTTACTTGTCCCATTGGGTGACATGACATTTTTAAACCACTTTGAAGTTCAAAATCAACTAGATTTACATTATAAGAGGTATTCCTATTATGTGAAGTTCAAAAATCAACTAAGAATTTACATTATAAGTATTCTATTATGAAAAGCCCAAACATTCTACATGAAAATTTTAAGGATATAATTGTTATGCAAATCAGTACATAATTTTTTATTATTTGAATGTTTTAAGAGTTTAATTGTTATGCAAATTAGTAAATATTTATGATTATTTAAAAGTTTTAAGCATATTTTGTAATTATAATTAAAATGTAAATTTAATTTTCACTAGTAAAAAAAATAATGAATAATAAATCTATTACAATTATGTATGTAAATTTAATAAAAAATAATGAATAATAAATCTATTAAAAAAAACATGTATGCATTTTTAATAGGATGTCTTATTAATTATTTTAGTTTTACACATATATTTACTTTTTCAAAAACAAAATCAAGAGTCTAGTTTGTTTAGACTTGGTTCTTTGAAACTACTCATTGTGTTGGATTTAACCTAGTAAGGTTTCTAACCTAAGATAATAAAAGGAATTACGGAAATTTGTCCCTTGAGAAAATGGCACCGGGAAAGGGGAGTAGTTTCGATTGGAGTGGATATGGGGGCCTCAAGACGTTTCTCATTTAAAATTGGAAAATGCACACAATCAACTCATCATTGGGCTATATATTTTCCTAAGTATTTTAATCTTTCCTTAAATAATTTTAATAACGTTTAAAGATAATTTAAGTATTTTAACCACGTTTAAAGATAATTAAAATATAATTTTGATAACGTGAAGGATACAATTAACTTTTTAATATATATTTTAATAAATTTAGAGATTTTTTATTATAAGGATTTCGTCTATATTAAAATTTTTAATATATTATATTAAATTTGAAAAAAAATAAAAAATTAAAGAATTGTTTTCTAATATGCCATAAATTGTAATGAGTTAATGAGCATTTATGATTTTCAAAATTTAAAAAACGATCATACATTAAAATATATTATACAGGGATAATCCAATGAAGTTGCATATATAATTGCATATTTTCTCTATCTATATTTGAGATTATCAAGATAGAAGGAAGATTGTGATTATAATATACTATTTTATAAGCAATCAACAAATGCATAAGGACAAGGAAATCACCATAAAATAAGATGAGATGAAGATTGCTTTTATGAATATTGCTTTTATGAATGTCCTCAAGTCTTATGTCAATGACATGGTGAATTGGGCCATTAGAATAGAAGAGGAGCGGTGTTGTATAAATGAGGGATGGTTCACTCCCTCCTCCCATGACATGTATATTTTTATGGAAATAACCTTTAGAATTAACACATGCTTTTGCATGTACAATTGATCGGATGGAGACTTATAGTACTAGTGTTCATACCATAATTCTTCCCATGCCACTTTGACACTGAATTTATTGAAGGGTACATGAGGGGTGGTGTAGAAACGAGGATACCTTAATGCTTCTTTCATACTTTGACACAAGAATTAATTCTTCCCATGCCACTTTGACACTGAATTTATTGAAGGGTACATGAGGGGTGGTGTTGCAGAAACGAGGATACCTTAATGCTTCTTTCATACTTTGACACAAGAATTATTGAAGGGAGAATTATTGAAGGGTGCATGAGGGGTGGTGTTGTATAAATGGGGGATGACCCACTCCCCCCTCCCATGACTTGTATAGTTTTTAAGGAAAATATCTCTAGAATTAATGCATGCCTATGCATAACTGATGAGATGAGAATTATATGACCAAATCTCATACCTTAATGCCTCCATCATTTTTTTGAAGCGAGAGTTATAGAAGGGTATGATGGGTATTGTGTGGGAAGAATCTGGGTTTAAATGATAATAGGTGTTGGGAATATTTACAAACTTATTTGCAGAGTGAGGTCCCCCATGCAAGATCGAGTGTTTCAAAAGTATTAGTCATACTAATATTTTGGAGCATAATATGTGTCATCCAAATCTGGGTTAATTTTTTTGGATTTTGATACAAAGTGTGAAATTATCATATGGGAATAGACATCATTTAAAGTGGGTATGTGATAGTCTAAGGTACACTTGGAGGATTTTGTATTCCCTAATGGAAATTTAAGAGGCTCTCTACACATGGTTTTGGTGGCTATGGTTTTCATTTTGTTCGTGGTACTATATTTGTTTCTAGCTTGGGTTTTGAGTATTACCATTACCATTAGTTGCACTACATTTTTTTGTTGTGAACTGGGAAGCTTGAGTAGACATAGATAATGTTACCTTGGGAATCTCTCATGACATCCCTAGTACCCACTAGAAAAAGGCTTATTTTGGAGGCCCGATCAAATTTGATTTTGACAAAATGGGGAGGAGAAGGTGTCCAACAGTATGAAGAATGGATTAGCTTATTACTAGAGGGATTTAGTGAGGTTAGGTAGCTTAGATTGATATCCCATTTTTATATGATTTGTCTTTTCCTAGGTTTCATACGTTTAGCTTCTATGTACCAATGAGTGCTTTTGATGGTTTCATTGATGTTGGATTTGATGATTTCTCGTAGTATGTCTCTACCTCTTTTGTTATCTTTGAAAATTCTCCTATTGTTCTCTTTCCATACTATCCAAAGAAAAAATTGTTGATATTGTGGTAGTTGCAGGAGGTATTAACCTCCATGTGTAACCTTTGTCTAGAATAGAATATTCTAGAAGAAAGGGAAACCCTAAAAATATGTGTAGAAACCCTAGAAGACAAGTTGGCTCAGTAAAATAATTAATATTAAAGTATTAACTTCTAGAAGGACAAGTCGGCCTAGACAAGTGTCAAGAACCACTATAAATGGGAGGCATTTGAGCTCATTTGGACACACACACTTCACTCACTCTCTCAAGTATAGCGCAAGTTTGGAGTTGCAGCGACAATAATGGAAGGTGGATCTTCTAGGGTGATTCTTGGCCTCTCTCTCTAGCCTAGTATATGTGCCCTACCTTCTAGTATCTCTTGGTGGTAGTCTTGGTGACATTATTGGTGGTATTTTGATATTATTGGTGAAGTCTTGGAAGAAGTGCATTATCTTTGGATAAAGATGCACTCTCTTGGCTATCTTTTGCTTCTAGTACTGCTTCCAGAATCATTCTATCTAGCAAAGGTTATGGTGCTCGGGGGTGGTTGCATGCCTATGGTTGGGTGACAATATTGTGATATTGTCTATGGTTAAACGAGCACATCGAGTATTTTAATAGGTTATGGGCCCACACTACCTTCAGAATAGTCTAACCCTTGGAAGGTAGAGCGGAATTCTTTGTCAAGCTCGTTGTAGCACGAGTTGCAGCTGTAACTAGGGTTTTTTATTTTGCAGCTGTAGTAAACCCTAATCTAATTATTTGGGCACCTTAAGTGAATAATTGGACCTAATTTCTAGATATTCTAGTGTTCCCTATCCTAGCGCACCCTCTAGTGTCCTCGGCCAACAAAAAAGTCAAGTTTGAGTTCTTGGTCAAAGGTTGACTTTTGGTCAAATTTTATTTTTGGTCAAAGTTGAAATTTTAGGGTTTCTAGTTTATTCTAATCATTGAACCTTTTTTATTCAGTTTCTAACCTCTTCTTTTCAAGATGGTGTCTAGTTTCAGATCAAAAGACAAGCTGAACAATGCTGCAAATTTCAAAAGTATGCACTTGTATATGCTTTTCATGTTATATCATCCAACAAAGCATGAGTGTGTTTTGTAGGGAATGTACAAGAGACCTTGTCCAAGCAGTGATCTTGGATTAAGTACATTCAAAGGAACAAGTAGTTGAGGCTCCAGTTTCCAGGTCACATGAGATAGCTCTAAGAAGGAGCTACAGTGACAGTTTCAAACATAGAGCATATGACTTCATCAAGTGATGAGGCATGTGATCTCACCAAGTACCAATTTGAAAAAAAGCGTGTAAAGAAAAAGGAGTTTTGGACATCATTCACTTAGATGTGTGTGGACCAATTTCAACCTCCTCACTAAGAAGATAAAGATTTTGAGGTTCAATAATGGAGGAGAATACGCCTCCAAGGATCTCATTGCCTTTCTGTAAAGCAGTCGGGATTAGGAGGGAGCTAATTGTCCCACATAATCCTCAACAAAATGGTGTGGTAGAAATAAATAATTGTTCCACTGAATAATATGTTAAGGCAATGATGAATGACCAGAATCCATTCATGCTTCTATGGGGAGAAGCAACTATAACAGTCGTATATGTTTAGAATAGAAGTTCCTATCGTATATTGAAAAACATAACTCCAGAAGAAGCCTTCTCCGGAAAGAAGCCAAGTGTTGAACACTTGGGGATATTTGGTTTTCCTCTCTTTTCATGTTCCCAAGGAAAAAAGAAAGGAGTTGGAACCTTCAGGAAAGAAGGGCATATTTGTTGGATATAGTGAGTCATCAAAAGATTACATAATCTATGTTCCAACTCAACAGAAGGTTGAAATCAGTAGAGATGTGACTTTTGATGAAAAGATTGCCTTCAGGAAATCTATAAAATATTATCTAGTTATGTGGCACTCATGACAAGCCTTTTCAATGTTGAACCTTCCACCTTTGAAGAAGTAGTCAAGAAGAAAGAATGGATGGAATATATGATGGAAGAATATCAATCCATCATGAAAAATGATGTATGGGAATTTTTTCCTAGACCTAAAGGAAAGTTTGTAGTCACTTCAAAATGGGTTTACAAGATAAAACATGTATTATATGGGAGTATTGATAAATACAAGGAAAGATTCATGGCTATAGGGTTCTCCCAGCATGAGGGAGAAGACTACGATGAGACATTTTCTCCAGTTTCCATATACATCTCTATTAGAGACATCATATCTCTTGAAGCATCTGTGGGTTGGAGTTTACATCAGATGGATGTAAAGACTGTTTTTCTCAATGGAGTAATTGAGGAAGAAGTATACATAGATCAACCTCAAGGTTTTGAGGTACAATTGAGAGAAACCCATGTATGCAGATTAAATAAGGCCTTGTATGGACTCAAGCAAGATCCAAGTGCTTGGTATGCACGGATTGAAAGTTACTTGACGAGACTTGGATTTTCCAAGAGCTATGGTTATCTAAATCTTTATTACAAGGTTGTGAATGATGCACCTGTGATCATGCTACTATATGTTGATGGTTTGTTTCTGATAGGTGAAGAGCCTCTCATTATTCAGTGTAAGAGGGAGTTAGCCTCTGAATTCGATATGAAGGATCTTGGTCTCATGCATTATTATTTGGGACTAGAAGTATGGCAAAAGCATGGTGAAATATTCCTAGGGAAAGAGAAGTATGTTTTAAAGATCCTTCAGAAGTTTGGGATGATGGATTGCAAATCCATAGAAATTCCCATAGTGACAGATCTGAGGAAGTTGAGAGACTTTGATTCTCATCCAGTAGATTCGTCCGTGTACCAGTAGTTGATTGGCTCATTGATGTATTTGGTTAATACACGACCAAACATTTGTTTTGTTGTGAACATGTTGATCCAATTACAGGTGGAACCTAGACATGAGCATTGGATAGCTACAAAGAACATTTTGAGATATCTTTGTGGGACGCTAAATTATGGTTTGAGATATGCCTCAAACAATGAAGTACAACCGCATAGATTTACTGATTTAGATTGGGCGGGGAGTGAAGATGACAGAAAGAGTACTTATGGTATATGTTTCAGTTTGGGATTTTCTATGATATCATGGGATAGTAGGAAACATAATTCTGTTGCACTCAGCACTGCAAAAGCAGAGTATATTGCAGCTTGTGATTCTTGTACGAAATCAATATGGATTTGTAAGCTAGTTTTTGGACTATTTGATCAAGTGTTGGATTCGACTGTGATATATTGTGTTAATCAGAGTTGTGTGAAGCTTTCAGAGAACCTTGTGTTCCATGATAGGTCGAAGCACATTGATATCAAGTACTATTTTATCTGTGATAAAGTCCATAAGGGAGAAGTGATTCTCCAGTACATCTCCATCGATGAGCATACAACTTATATTTTGACAAAGCCTCTGTCCAATATAAAGTTTACATACTTGAGGGACAAGTTGGGACTTGTGGAGATTTCTCCCATGTTTGAGAGGGAGTGATGATTTGTATCATGCTAGTACAACTTAGATATGATGCTTCAACATCATGCTAGAACAAATTAGATATGATGCTTCAACATCATGCTAGTACAACTTAGATATGATACAAATGTCTTGAGACGCATCATGCTAGTACAACTTAGATATGATACAAATGTCTTGAGACGCATCATGCTAGTACAACTTAGATATTATGCATTAGGATCATGTTAGTACAACTTAGAGATGATGCATATTCCCTAGTCACATAATGCTAGTACATTGTAGATATGATGAAATAACATCGTGTTAGTACATCTTAGAGATGATGTAGATGACTCGCATCATGTCAGTAAAACTTATATATGATGCATTCACATCATGCTAGTATGGCTTAGAGATGATGTAGATGATACACCACATCATGCCAATACATCTTATATATGATGTATTCACATCATGATAGTACGTATTAGATATGATACAATGGAGAATGGTCCACGCAGAACAAATTACTGGTGGACAGACATTCTCCAGGTGGAGAATGGTCCAGGTTGACAGATTGGTGATGTACCGTGGACATCTATTCTCCTAGGGAATTTCTCAGACATGTAGAATGGTCTAGTAAATCTATTCTCCTAGAGATTTTCCCAAACAGGGAGAATGGTTAATCTCCTTGAGTTCACAGTAGTGACTAGAGTGGGGAGATTGGTATAGGACAAACATTTTCCCTAAGTTCACACTAGTGGCTAGAAGGGGGAAAATGGTCTAGGACAATCATTCTTATAGGACATATGTTCGGATTAGAAGAATGGTACTTGTATCCCATGACATAGATTTCATCATCTGGGAGGATAGTCATTCTTCTAGGACATATGTCCAGATTAGAAGAATGTTCCTCGTACCCCATTGCATGGCTTTCGACATTTGTTGGGACAATAATTCTTCCTGTGTCATAGGCAGTGACCAAGATAGGAAGAATGGTCCCTATATCACTTTGTTGAGTGAGTGACTTATGTGATACACTCTATTGAGTGTAGTAATTCTGGAACATGACTTATTCAACATCATTCCCAATTACTCAGATGGAGTATGGCCTCGAAAGATGATGTAGATGATGATATGATTTGATGCTAGAAGAATGTTGTATTGCATGGTGATAGCTTGTGTAGATATTAGTTGATTTCAATGTAGACTATGTGTCTCTAGAGAGTAGTTATCTACTACTATGGTGGATGTGTTCCATTGGTAGTGACTGTGTGTCACTAGATAATAGTTGTGTGCTACTAGGAGTGGTTTTGTACCACTAGATAATAGTTGTGTACTACTATGGATCAGAACTTTTGTGATATATTGGATGGAATTATAGTAACTATATAATACTACTAAATTTCCATGGAGACTACCAATAGTGTTGAAGGTGTTTCCTAGGTTGTTGTGCCAACCAGTAGTGTTGGAGGTGATTATCAGCTAGATGGATAATGATGATTATGCTCGTGACTTGATCTGTGTGATCATGAGATAGCATGTGTGGCTATGATGATGCTACCTATAGAATAGTCTGTAAGACTATGTGAGACTTTCCCATACCATGTGAAATGGATGGATTTGTTTGATACCATTACAGTTAATACCTCCCTAGCTAGAGGGGAGTGTTGATATTATGGTAGTTGCGGGAGGTATTAACCTCCATGTGTAACCTTTGGCTAGAATAGAATATTCTGGAAGTAAGAGAAACCCTAAACAGATGCGTAGAAACCCTAGAAGACAAGTCAACTCAGTAAAAGAATTAATATTAAAGTATTAGCTTCTAGAAGGACAAGTTGGCCCAGACAAGTGACAAGAACCAATATAAATAGGAGGCTCTTGAGCTCATTTGCAAACACACACTTCACTCACCCTCTCAAGTATAGCACAATTTTGGAGTTGCAGCTGCAAGAATGGAAGGTGGATCTTCTGGGGTGATTCTTGGCCTCTCTCTCTAGAGGTATATAGCCTAATATATGATCCCTACCTTCTAGTATCTCTTGGTAGTAGTATCAGTGACATTCTTGGTGCTATTATGATATTCTTGGTGAAGTCTTGGAAGAAGTGCAACTGCAACTACAACAATTGAGTATTATTCTTGTTTTGTGGTTTTGGGACATTCTGCCTGGTTCACTATCTTTGGAGAAAGATGTGCTCTCTTGGTTATCTGTTGCTTCTAGTGTTGCTTCCATAATAATTTTATCTAGCAAATTTTATGGTGCTTGGGGCTAGTTGTGTTCCTATGGTTGGGTGACAATATTGTGATATTGTCTATGGTTAAACGAGCACAATGGATATTTTGACACAAAACCTACGAATAGTATCTAGATCTTGTTGAGAATGGAATTTTTGAAAGGTTTCATCCTCCGGTTCTCCATAGAAGAGATGATTCTATCATTGTTTCTATCATATTGTTTGAATAATTCTACTCCTTGGTACCATATATAGATTGTTTCAAGGCATGTATTGGAGAGGTGCTCTGCATTTTCTTTATTTTTTCTGCACATTAAATAATATGAAGCACCTTCAAATACCCTCGAGGGGAGTTTTTCCCAGGTCAAAGTTTTCCTCCAAGATGGAAGTTATAAAAAAATTACAATTTTAGGCCATTGCTCTGCATTCCATACCTTCTTCCATATTATTCCTTTCTCCAAATTGTGATGGTGTGCTTCCATTGCATACACTTCCTTGGGGCTATAGTTTCCTAATAACTAGTTACCTGACCTTAATATATCTTGTCCCTTCTCCTTGTTGATTCTTCATGAACATAGTATTTTATCAAGGAGGATGAGGGAGTTCTCATTCATTTCTTCATGTGAATATTTTCTAGATAGCCATGAATGATAGCTTTGCTAGGGTTGTTCATCATATTATTTCCAATAGTGATTTATTATACTCCATACTCTATTTAGGAAAAAAAATGGAATTAAAGGAGAGATACCTCCAAGGAAAGGATATTTTCGTATTGAAAGATTCCTCCCAAAATAAGGAAAAAGTTCCATTTTTTACCTCCAAGAAGCATTATTTCTGCACTATGTATTTATTGGACCAAATGTTGCTCCAAATTAAGGATCCAAGGAAATTATCATCCATTATTACAAAGTTATTTTTTGTATTATCATAGGAATATTTATATTTCCATATCTTTCTCCATAGATCCTCATTTCCCTTAAGCCACCTCCACCAATTTTTTGTGGCTAGTACTTTACTAGTCATTTGAGGGTCCTTTTTACCTAAACCTCTAGCTAATTTTGGGAGACAAACTTTGTCCCATACTACTAGGGACCATTTATGTTCTCTACTTGGACAACCCAATAGGAAATAACATTTAAGGTTCTTGATCTATTTGCGAATTTTGGCAGGGGCTACCAAAACTGAGAATAGATAAAGAGGTAAAGAATGAAGCACATATTTGATGAGAAGGACTCTGCCTGGGAAGGAAATGAAGCAGAAGGTCTATATTTGTAATTTACTCTCAATATTACAGAGAATGTCTCCCATGAGGAATTTATAGCATGCTGGCAAGAAGGGGAGCACCAAGGTATTTGGATGGAAGAAATCCCTAGTGAAAGCTTAGGGTTTTGGCTATGTTATGATGGAAATTCACTAGGGTATTGAAAAACAAATGAGGGATTTTCTTAGGTTGATTTGGGCCCCAAAGGCTAGGGGGAAGGTATCGAGGGTGGAATTAAATGCTAGTTCCTCATGAATGGTAAGCACCCCCATGAGAAAGTTTCCATCCAAGAATTTGAGATGAGTCAATTTATCAATATCTTGGGTTAACTTCATCCAGTTAATCTTACCTTCCAACCTATCTTGATGAAGGTTTCGACCAAGGCCTTCAACCATGAGAATATATAGTAAAGGGGAGAGGGGATGTCCTTTCCTTATACCTATAGAAGGGATGAAGGTGGGGGAGAGGGATCCATTCACAATAATAGAGAAAAAAAAAAGGTGAAATGAGGTTAATGATCAAGTTATCCAATTGGTACCAAATCCAAAGGCTCAGAGATTTTTTTCTAGGAAATCCTAACTCAAATAGTCATAGGCTTTGGAGAGTGTATCATAGATGATTTTAGGGGCTAAATTTCACCAATGGGTTAACTTTCCATGGCTTTTCCCAAAAAACAATTCTCTAATTTCCATTTTTTTCTAAAACAATTCACCCAAATTCCAAGAGAATAAAATGTTTTTACCTTAAAAATCGCCAAAATTTTATAGAAACTATATAAAATCCTTAGAAACTTGAATATTTGTACAAAACTATTTCCAAATATTTTACATTTTTCATATTAAGAAATAGTGAGATTATCCCATGTTTCTATATTTTAATATAAATTTCCATCCTTAAAATTATCCCTAGAGTGGATTGTTTCATGCACCAAGATAATGCCATCAAGAATTTATCTATATTCTATGTACCCTCCCATCTCCTAGGAAATGATCCTTGTCATGATTGGTTTTATTCGATTGGCTATGAGCTTGGAGATATTTTTATAAATGACATTACATAAAGAGACGGGTCTAAAATTTTCCAGTGCCTTGGATTCCTGCGCTTTAGGAATAAGATCTAGAAAGATAGAGTTGAATATGTGTAGGATGTTTGTGGATATTATTGATTCTTCAACCATCTCCCATACATATCTTCCAATGATTATCTATCATGCCTAAAAAAATAAGATGTGAACCCATCTAGTTTGGGTGAAGTTTTATTTTCCATACCCATGACTGCGGAAGAAACTTCCTCAAAGGTTGTGGGTCTCATGAGACTAATGTTTTGTTCACTAGAGATCAAGGAGGGTATGTTGTTAAACTTATTCCCTTTCCACCAACGGTTTTAAAAGTATATGGTTGAAATGATTCTTTAGTTTCTCAATATATTGATGAGATTCCATCCTTTTACTTGCTATTGTCTTGAGGAGAGTAATTATGTCGTGATTTCTTCTCTTGAGCATCAAATTGTGGAACAACTACGTAATTTTGTCTTCCTCATTGAGCCAATTAATTCCTTATTTTTGTTTCAATAAATTATCTTATTGCTTTTATCTAATCGAGATATTCTCTTGAAATTGTTCCTCCTAGGTTGCGCTAGCTGCCAATCAACCTTCTTTGATTATAGTATTTTGCAAGCTTTCCATTTCTAGTTCCAATTACTATTGATCTTGGAAAATATTTCTAAACACTTCTTTATTCTCATTTATTATTTTATTCATGATTTGTTTTAGATTTTGTTGGAAGACATGCATTTTTAATCCTCTTATGTTCTCCATTTCCTTCCACCAGTTTTTAATCTTGTCCAGAAAATCCTGATGTTCTAGCAAAAAAATTTCAAAGAGAAACACTTTGGGCCTCATGACTAAGAAGTTTTCCCATGATATACAGAATGGACAGTGGTTTGATCCTACCCATGGTAATATCTTATATTTGATTGAGGCCTTATATGTAAAGAACGATTATGATATGGGAAATTGGTCTAGCCTTTTTTCTATCTTTCTAGATCCACCTCAGCTTTTGTTCCATGTGAAACAACCATTAGTGTTTTATACATATGTGAGGCATAGATTGTTTATTAGATCCTTCAAGGTTGAGCCATCCAACCTTCTTAGGCCTCCTTTTTTTTTCCAACACTGAAGTAACCATATTAAAATCCCCTCTAAGGATCCAATGGATATTATTGATAGCTTTTCCCAGAGCTTCAAAAGATTCAAGAAAAGGATTTTTTTACAGGTGGAATAGTAGGCCCATAAATATTAGAAATAAATCCTTGGTTTGTTGACTAGAGGCTTCAAAAACTTGCCATGATTAAGTTTTGCAACTTTGATTTATTTTCCAAAACAATTTGGATTGGGTCCCATATTATGGAAAATCCACCTGCATAGCCTATGGATGTGGTGGCTATTATTCTATAACCTCTCCAACATTTATTTTCTATGAAATTCATAATGGTATCGTCACATTTGGTTTTCCATAACATGTACATTGATGGGTTGTACTTATTGATTTTATTGTTTTACAATTGATGTTTGCTAGTACATTCATTCCTATTTTGTTCCATGATATTATGTTCATATTAAATCTTTGGTTGGGATGATAAGTACTTCAATAATACACCCTTAGTTTGGCCTTAATCCACAAGGAGGGATCCTTTCTCTTCTAGTTTTTTATTAGATGACTTTCTATGTCATTTCTTTTCTTATACTATGAATTTTTATGGGATTTGAGAGCTATTGTCTTGATATCTAGATTATCTATAGAGTTGCTATTTGGGTTTGTAGAGTGTACCTTAGCTTTCCCTTTTGTTAGCTCCCTTTGTGGTTGGCATAGTTGGGCCTCATGCAGGTTGTGAAGTTGTTGTTCTCCATGAGTTGTTATTATAACTTGTATATCTATCTAACTATCTTCGAGATCAATAACTTGATTTTTTATTTCCTCGTCGGAATCTTCCACTACTTCTCTTATGTTTCCCTGTCTAGTTTTTTTTATGGTTTTCATATTTATTTTTGGATTTGAACCTAGATATGTAGTTTTTCTTCATTTATGCTCCTCTTTTCTATCCATGTTTGTTTGATCTTGTTCTATAATTTTTTTCAAAGTTTCCCCTTATTGGGTACCATATTTTTCTGAAGTTGCTATACGTTGAAATCCGTTAGAGTCCTTGTTTGGTTCATTTGGTACTTGTTTATTCATCTTATTCCCCTTCTTGCATTTTCTCGAAACTTTGGTGAAGCCATATTTATCTTTTTTTTCTTTCTATTTTGTTTTGATTTTCTTTTGTATTTCATGGAAAGTCCCTAAAGAGGTGCCCATGTTCATGGCACTTACAACATCTAAAAGGGACATGTTCATAATCTAGAGTTTACACCCATTGCATGTCTTGGAAGATGGTGTGGATGGATTCAGGGAGAGCTCTCGATATGTTCATGTAAACACATATCCTTGCATATGAGGTATATCTTTCAGTACAAGTTGCCTCTAAGGTTTAGACAAAACGACCCAAAATATTAGCTATTCCTATTAGGGTTTTTTTCTCCTAGAATTCTTGTGGAAGCAAGTACATTCTTATCCAAACTTGTGCTTCTATAAATTCTTCTCTCTTAGGGGGAAATCTCTTGGTCTAGAACCTTCAATGTAGCCCCGCTGAATTAAAAAAATGTTGTCCCTCTTCAAAGATTCTATCATGATCTTCAATGCAACCAAATATGGTTGTGAAGAATCCCTTAAAACCATTTTTTAACTAAACTTAGCCTTTGTGTTTCCACATTGTGTTGACCCACCAAATTAATGCTTTCTTTTAGGGCCAGATTCCCGTAAATTTACCAATTAGTGCATGATGTTTCATGTATTGAATGTATCTATCTATTTTAGAGGATGTTACTTCTTACCTTATGCTAGTGACTACTTTGGCCAAGCAACCATTCTTTATCTTCGTCTCCTTTACTTTAATATGTTACTCCTCACTTGTTGGGTCATGAATTCACTGATCCTCACGGGTTGGGTCGGGAGTGATCCCATACACCTTTCTTGCCCCACCCCATCTCTTTCTTCTCTAGATCTACCCGTGTGCCTCTCTGTATTACATCCTTAAAGGACACAATACTATGGGAACCTAGTGTTGTGGCTTCCATTGATTAGGCTCTATCGCTCTTCAATCTACTCTGATCTTTGTGTCGTCCACTACTACCATCATCTGAAACCCTAGGATCACTCTAATCTTACCTATTGAACCCTCATCACTTCCGATTTACCTTCTCAACAAATGAGATCTATAAAAATATTATTATTACTTAAAAAAAAAAAAACACTCTTTCTGAAAAAGGAAAATGGAGTTACTTTCATATAATGGGTCTTAAGATGTCCCTCTTAAGATAAAATTGGACAATGCACACATTGGAAAAAGTCATAGGTATACACATTTAAAGTATAGGAATCCTTGCATGATCATATATAGACTTCAACATGTTCAATCAAAAGCCATTTAATATATTAAAAATCAATCGAACTATATACCTTTCACTAACATATAAAAAAACAATCATGTTATCTCTTGCACCTAATACATTTTAATAATATTGTAGCATGTTCAAGTCAAAGGTGAATCAATTTATTAAAAGTCAATCGTGTTATATACCTTGTACCTATTGCCAAAGTGGTTGAATATATAAAAAAGTCATATTAGAGTTTTCACCTAACACATCTTAATAGTTGTATTGAATTAAGATGTATCGAATTTCTATAATGTTTTGTTCAATATGTAAAAAAGCCATGTTATAGTTTGCACCTAATAGTTGCATTGAATTTCAAATTGTGGTGTCTTTAGTTTATCATTTCAATAAAATATAATATAAAATATAATATATTCAATAAAATATAATATAGAAAACAAAATATTAAAAAGGTTTAGAAATTAAATAAAAAAAATATTTTTTTATTAAGAAAATATAATATTAAAAAAAATTAAAAATTAAATATAAAACAAAAAATCTAATACATTTTATAAAATAAATTAAAATTTTATTAAAAAAATATAACATTAAAAAGATTTAAAAATTAAATACAAATAATCCATTTTATAAAGTGAATTAAATATTTTTATTTGGATATGTTTATTTTTAAAATAAGTTTAAAATTATTAAACTGAAATAATTTTTTCAATTTCAATTTATTATCATATTTCAATTTAAATTATAGAAATAAAATTTTCAATTACAATTTGTTATCATGTTTCCATTTAAGTTTCCGAACTATTTTGGTATATACATTTTGAATAATCTTGTATAAATTTAAGTTAAAGAAAGAACATCATGTATATTAGTTTTGAAAAGCTATATTTTAATTTTTTTTCATAATATTATTATATTTTTTTTATTTTTATTTTTTGAGTTGGTAAATAACTAACTATTTTATATTATTGAAATAGAGAATTTATAATAAAACTTCATTGTTGTTGGCCTATTATTGAGGAGACGAGACCAATAGTATTGAAGAAGATTATCAATCTAAATTCTTTGCTTCAAGTTTTGTATAAAAAAGAAAATAACATCTCGATAAATTATGACTTAATGACTATTTATTCTAGGATTGTCTTTTGATGGACTATAAATAAAACTAGAAAAAAAAATAATGAGAATGACTTATTCAATATATATGAGAGGGAGGGGGCCATGTGTCTCCTCTGGGCTATCCAGAACCTGAAAGGATGACACATTGCTATGCTATATGTCTTTTTGGTGTGCTTGCATGCCGGACCTCACAGTTGGCTAGCTACTTTATGGAGCGTCTTAGGTGTCAATGCGGGTTCGAAGCCTTTGTATCTAAAGTTGCATGTCCTGGATTTTCTCTTGTAGTATCTCCTTCTCATCATCGCTGTCGAGAAGAATGCGACCCATAAAGTTTTAATATGTCAATATAAGTCAATATCTTTATGATACTTGGTGTCCTGGGCTCAAGAAGCTTTGGTATCCGACACCCAATCTCCAATTTCAGCATCCACATCCCAATCATGGATGTAAGCTCTATATTCTCTCGTTGTAGCTTTGAAACAGACTCTAAGTGCTGTTGAATTAACAAAAGGGTAAGTTTTCTAAACTCTCTCTCTCTGCCTCCTTCACAGAGAGCATGAATTGAGGGCTATGTGGCTCTGAGTTTCTAGTGCTCAAGGAGTCTGTATCAGGAGGAATACCACTGCCTCATCTGTAATTCCTGGCATAGCCGCAAGACAAAGACATGGCGGATGGATAATTCTAAAAACTGACATGAACCTAGAACCGATAAGGAGCATTGGGAGAGCACCACATAGAACTACTGTGCTTATCCTCTCCCAATTCTTCTTGTTATAATGACCTGGTTTCTGAGTTTTGCTACTGAAATAGACTAACATCAAGGCTCTGGCATTAAAATTCCTAATAACTCATAATCTCAAGTACCATAACTCTCATTGTTGCAAAATGATAAAATGTGTTTTCCACCCTCCATCGAATAGTTTCCTACTGCAATACTCCCTATCATATCTATGAGATGATGCTTGTGTGAGGTGGAGAGATCAACCTAAATATATCCCCTTCCTTCCCACAAACCACACTTTCATACCTAAGGCAAGAATGGTACATGCGTTGGGTGGGAAGGCATGTCAACGGCCACACGGCTTTTGTTAGTTGCCTCAAGGATGGTGAGAACCTCCCCGTATCGCACCTCTTCCCCCCATTCTGGTACTATTCTCTTTAAACTTAGGTTTAAATAATATTACTCATTTATTTTATTTGAAGTTTAAATAGTAGTACTCATTTATTTTATTTTACTGATTCAGATTACAAGGCTTAAACTATTTACAATCCTTCTTATATAAATTTTTAACATTTAAAATAATGTTTTTATATTTTAATTTTATTTTTTTATAATTTTTATAATAAATTAAGAATTCATTTAAAACAGGTTAACTTAAAATTTACACATGAAAAACACATCTTTTTTAATAAATCACGTTATTATGTTTTGATCATGTGTTTTTTTATATCTATTTTCTTAACAAACATGTTTATGTCGTTTACTATTTTTTATTTATTTTTTATTAATTTTTTTATAACTTTTTAAAATTTATGTTATTTTTTTTATAACTTTTGTTGTATGTCTTAATCATGTGTATTTTTATATCTACTTACTTTTTTTTTCCACGGGGAAGTTTCTCGATTATATAAGTAGGGTTCGATCACAAGACCTCCTCCCAACACTTGGAGAAAGGTGGGCTTGTTTACCATCTGAGCTGTCTCACATACGAGACTTTTTATTCATGTTTTTATCATTTAAAATACATTTTTTATTTTTATTTTTTGTTATTTAAATTTGTTCATTTATCACGTGTATATTGTTATTATTTAAAATATTGTTTTTTTAAATAATAATTTTTAATTTATTATAAAATATAAAAAAATAAAAATATGAATACATATGAAGTTTGAGGTTTTAGTGTTCTTAAATTTTTTTTAAGAGAAAAATAAAAGAAATCTAAAAAAATTATAATTTAGAATTTCAAAATTAAGGGTAATATATTCTATCTTATCATATTTATAAAAGTATGGATTTCCCCAATTGAAAGCATTGTCGTGATTAAATACCCAATGTACAAAAACTAGATAAACAACATGTCAAACTTGTTTCAAACTCTAGCTAAAACCATGACAAGCCAAATAAAGATGTCAAATCTTAGCTAAATCAATAGGGAATATAAGAAGAAGCCATAATGTAGAAGATAATATTATAAATATTATCACAACTAAATTTAAGTATAATATGTAGTGTGATAAAGAATTAAAGGATTAAAGGAAATTAAGATTCTAGGAGGTGGTCAACTCTAATTTATAAGATCAAAAGTATCTCTCACTTTTGAAAAGTGCAAAAAAGAAAATAAACATTGCTAAAATAAGAACAAACTCTCACTAGTTACATAGTGAAACTTGCGTTAGACAATTCCCAAAACACTCTGGGATGCACATCTTTGTGACACTAAAATGGTTGAAGATGAAAAACACATCCTCTTAGAATATCCATCTTATACCCAAATTAGATCCCAATTTAAAAATATTTTCCACAACCTAGACCTTTGTAACCTCCCAAGTCATCAAAACTATGATGATCTTGGAACACTTCACCCAATACTTTTTGAGAATAAAAATACAATTTTAAAGAAATGGAAGTAATTTCTTACCTTCTTAGACCAAGTAATCTTGATAAATATATATCACCATAAAATATAAATATATCTAAGATATGAAAATAATATCTAAAATATTAATCATTATAATCATAATGATAATATAATAATATAAATTACACATAAAATTAAAATTACATAATTAATATATTAAAAATATTTTTAAGTTTATTATTACTTCTTTGAAAATCCTTAATAACTAATAATAATTTTTTTTTTTTTTATTAAGGAAATCAAACTTTTATCTAAATCAGTTTTATAAAATTTGATTTAAAGGAACTACAAATACAACTCATAAACTCTTTCTTTAATAGAGGAAAAATCCAATATTTTTTACTTTTTATTATTACTCATATTTCTATTATTTAAAATATTGTTTACCTATTTTTTATGTGTTTATAATAATTGAAGTGTTTAATTAAAACACGTTGACTTATAACTTTACACACGTTAAGATCAAGATTTTAATTTTTATGATTTAAGGATAAATAATGTATTCATTTGAAACGCGTCAACTAAAAATTTTACGCACTTTAAAAAGCTTTGATGTAATATTA
>SNQJ01S0017160.1:52396-70014 GCA_010110895.2 Picea sitchensis
GAAAACTTACATACTTACTTTTTATAGTTTTTATATACTTACTTTTATATTTAAATATATATGGAAATTGCATATATATATATTTTTTTTTTAGGGTGGTGCGTCGCTGACAAGATCTATGAAAGTTCCATTAAGTGAATGTGGTCACCCAAAACAAATGGGGCTTCCAATTGGGCTTCACTTTATGACGTCACTCTCATCTATAGAGTGCACACGTTCCATCTAGAGAAAGGAGTATACCTTTCATATGCAAGTTGGAGTGGCTCAAAGTTGTGCACATTTTACCACCTTTGTTTTCTGGCCATTATCCCTTTCATTGGTAAAAACGTGATCTTATGCACGTGAAAAGCATGAGAGCTCTTCTTGAGGTTGATATTTTTTATTATTTATTAAAGGATGGGATATTGAGTTATCACTAATGATGTGTATTCTTCTTGTAATGATGATAATTAGTGTTTTATATTTATGTATTTTAAAATTACAAATAATGATATATAATTACAATTGTTTTATTATAATTTTTAAAACTATATATATAATTTTGAAATATAAATATAAATATAAATCTATGTTAATTAATGATAAAATGCTTAATGAAAATTTTGATTTAAGGAAAATCTGTATATTTATATTTTTAAAGTTCAAGATTTAAAAGCCAAATATAAGAAGTTTTTTAACAAATTGTTGGGAGTTTTATTTCATTTGTCCATCTTTGATTCTTGAAGGGAGGGTTTTTTTTGGCATCTAAAACTCAGAATCTTATGAGCGATATGTCCCTCTTGGTTTTTAAAGGAAGAATATAATAAGTGTAACACAAGAAATTAATGAGAAATAACTTAGCAAGCATACATTCATAAGACACAAAGATTTTAGGTGATAAAAACATGTCACTTTGTCAAGAAAACATCTACGTGGCAATGTATTTGTATCTTTGTTATTCAAGATAGACTTACAATCGGGCTTACCCCCTAGATACATCTCTCGCGCTTTATAGATATACATATATCTTGGAACCATTACATATTTACGAGAACTACCACCATTTATACAAACTTCCACAAGTTTCGTAAATCAACATCACCAAATATTTACAAAAGTAAATTTTAGTTTTTACATTTTCTTTTAATTGATTGTTTTCACATTTATCAATCTCCACCTTGACAATATTTTACCTGATACATTTCCCTTCTCCCTTCCCTCATTCATTCACCACCTTCTTTGCAAGCCAAGAGAATCCAAACACCACTACAACTTCTCTAACAATATTGGTTTCGTGAACATGTCTGCACAATATGCTCGAGTATGGAGCACTCCACCTTCATCAGTAACATGTCTTACAAAATGATGCCTTGTCCCATTTTGATACATTGGACTATTAGTGAGATGCACAACATTTTGACTATCATAGTGTTAGTACTAGATGTCTCACCTAGACTGATGTAGGTGTGAGCCTAATACCCATCAAAAACTTGTAGGTTTGTTAAAGATAATAATGTATTACAATGTGTATCAAATGGGTGAGACACCCAGTTTAAAATATCAATGCAAAACCACCATAAAATACACACCAACAAGCAAGGCTTGAATAGTCTTAGATCAACATTTAGAGTATCAAATGAAAAGATGGAAGACTTAGCATAAAATATGAAATACATGCATCAGGTTACATCAGACAATTCTGAAACACATATAACATAAATCTCATCAAATAGGAACCTCCTAATCAACAAGAGAGCACTTTGATAGTACTTTCATCGATTACAAACTGTAAATCATTCACTGTAGTAAGGAACAAGCACTAGGATGAACCCTTCATCAACAAATAGCATCAAAGTGAGATTGAAACACATATGTGACAATATAAGAAGAAACCTATCATTCACTATTCAAGATTCTTAAATATGATACATACAGTCTGGAAACTCGGTTACAGTTGAAAATAAAGATAAGAGTATCACTCTACAACCATTTGAACCCTCTAATGCAATTACATTACATAATAAATATAAAATACATAAAAAAATATCTCTAGAATCCGCCACCTAGATCCTACATAGGATCTTGTGCCTTAGAGAGGTGTGGCACTAGGTGCACAACAAAAATCTAACATGAATGTTATATTTTAGGAAATCGTTGGAAGCATTGAATGAAATTGAAGACAACTCGTTGCATGTGACTTAACTGAAGCTAGATCCTTGAGGCAGGTGGCCCTTTTTGTCCAACTAATTCTTGAGGATCTTATCCGAACCTAATTTGATAGCTGATAGTCTTCATCAGCTCAAAATCCACGTGACTATCTGTTTTGCAGCAAGTGCACTGCAAATACTCTTAAATAAAACAGTTCACAATGCTTTCAACAACATGCGTTGTGGACTTTCCTGTGTATAAAATAAACCATGGAAAAAATTTGATGTTGATGCAAAAATGATTTCTTGTCTTCATTTTTTCCTGGTCGTTCTTCTAGTAACCACACAAGCTAACATATCCAATTTTCTTTTTGCTATATGCTCCTTGAATGGTTGCAATTCTACTTTCAACCTCCTTATTTCATCTTGTCGATCTCTTCTTTGCCTATACACATGATTCATCTTCCTATGCAAAGGTAAGGATATCTTAAACATATATCTTTCTTTATCAACTACTTCTTCAGATAAATCTAAAATATTATTCAGCTTGATTTGGGCCTGCAGGTTTTCCTTCTTCAACTGTTCATTTTCAGCTCTTATATCTTTAATTTTCCTCCCGAGTCTTTTGAAAGTAGGATTACTTTCATCAGAAAGAGAGTTGATCTCAATAATATCTATTGGTTTCTTAGAAGGATGGGTTTTTTCCTTTTGCTAAGTTGAGGCTTTGGATGTACCCTCCTCCAGAGGAATATGTTGCTTAGTTATTGATCTGGTGAAAGGTCTTCTAGTCTTGACAACTTATACAACAAGTGAAGAAAATAAAAGCTTCTTACCCTTTAGACTCCTTAATTTACTATGTGATGTCTTCTTAGGTGTAGGTTCTTCCATAGGAGAAAATTCTTTATCAGGAGCTTGTTAGGGACCTTCAACTATTTTATCAGTAGACTGAATGGAATTATCCTTTTTGGTCATATTAATCTTCTTACTTGACTCTGAGTGCACAATCTTCTCAGTAGGAGTAGGTGTTTGACTCTTTGACTATGGTGTGTGAGCAACATCTGGCTAAAATCTTGATGCATCTATGAAAACATCCCAATCAATATTGGTCTTCTTCAACTCTTTCGATACTATCATTTTGATTAAACTAGAATGAAAAACACTAGTATCCACCTTCTTAGATTTATCTTGGACTCTATATGACATCTTCCCAATGCTCCTAAACAGATAAAAGGGTAGGTTCATGGACTCTTTCTGAGTAAAGTGCAGTAACAATCTGATATGGTATTGATAAACCATATTGAATCTTCCTTCAGAAGTGAAATACCTCTGAATAACTCTGAGCATTTTGTCAAAATACTCCAGCATACGATTTCTTGGCACTTCCTTGGATATGTTGTCTCCTTGATATTAAGGTCTTAGGAACTCCTTGGAAAATGTAGAATTCAAGGACATGGATTTAAACCATTTTTCACCATGAACAAGTATTTTTGTGCATGTAGAAATAGATTTCTTTGAAACTTCAAATTCCAATGCACCCACCGTAGTCTATGTCCCACTAAAATTGAGTGAAAATGGATTAGCAACCTCGAGATGTCCTCTTTTCATTTTTTCACAAAAAATAGGCAACTCACTCTCTGAAATGATTCTCTGAAGAATGGTTCTGATTTTATAAGCTACAGATCATAGGGCTCAGTCCTGACAATTTATCCCCCTTTTTGAACCTTATTACCTTGTTGATTGTCCATGATAGATTTTTTAAAACCCCTTTCCCTTTTGATAACAGTTTCTACGAGATGTATGATGAAAATAAGAAAATTTAGGGTTTCTGATTTGAATTTGCACAATTTAGGGTTTACTAAATAACGTATTCATGCACAATAACGGTGCAAGAATGAAAATATTGCAACCAGGAGATGATTGGAGAGAACAATAATCCTAAACTAGATGAAACTTTAATCAAGCAAAAGTTTGTGGAAATTTGTGTAAAACTGAGGATTTGTAGCACATTTTCTCAGTTTGCAGCACAAAATGAAGTTTGCAGGGAATGAATCTTAGACTAGGGTTCAGTCAAAGAGGTTTGAAAATCCACAAGTCTAGAAAAGGAAAATGATTTTGAAAAAGATGATATCTCAGACTTGAGTTAAAACAAAGTCAGCGAGGGTTTTTTCAAGTGAGAAAACAGAGGGTTTGCAGTGTCTGCCAGAAGTTGTTCCTAGACTCCCTTAGGAACAAGCCTGGCACATCTTATTTCAAAATTCTCAATAAAGTATTAAAAGGTCGAAGGATCACACTCATGGTCTCAATGAGGCTTATGATTTGAGCTATTTAAGCCACTTCCCTATGTGCAACAAAACAGGTAAATAAAACCTTTGTTTAGTGAAATGAGATTAGGTGATATGATTAGGAAGAACTGAGGAACAAAACTGTCAATTTCACCAAAAATAATCATGTTCTTTAATTTCTTTGATCAGTAGAAGAATAAATATTCACTAGGAAATCCTTTCTAGATAATATTTAAAATGCTTAAACATTATTGTCGCAAAGATTGCACTATACCCTATAGAGAAACATTTTCATCACATATATGCATTCATACGATCATATAACAACAACAATATGTTTAAGACGAAGCAACAATGATGATAAACATATATAAGGAAAACACACTAACCATTGACTTTATTAGCAACTGATATCTTTACATAGGAATAGATGAGAAAAAATAGTCTAAAGGATTTTACAATGAAAACCAAATGCAGGGATCGAACCCCTCCTTCCCTCTGTCTTTTTCATCGCTTATATAAAGTTTACATCAAGTAGATAACATTTAATATCAACCTATTTATTAGGGACAACACATAACTAACTCCTAAAAACCCTGAGGGAGAATTTCTTCCTTATCTATTGATATACAAAAATAGAAAAATAGTTACAACAATAAATCTTGATTTCTAGGCAACAACCTTGCACTAGAATAGGTCTTTAGAAAATCAATATCCATTTGGAAAATGAGTTGTCCTTTCCTATGATATTNTCTCTTAAACTTTTAAAACATATATTTCTCTTTCAAAATATATTTTTCCTCCATTAAAAATAAAGGGGGAAGACTTTTATTTTTAAATCAAAACTTTTTAGACTTTGTACCTTCATGATTTCCAATCTTTGTGGCCTTCACAAGAGTTTTCATCCTATTGGTGGCTCTTCCACCAAAAATAGGGTGGCTCTTTCATTAAACCCAGTAGCCAAATTCTGCTACCTCCATAGGGGTTCAAAATCAGCTCCTTGAACAACACCCTTGTTCTTTCCTTCCTTATAGAACTCAACCAGTGCCCTCATTCTTCCTTCCTTGAAGACATACATAACCCTCAACTCCTCTTTCTCACGGAAAGAACTGGTCATCTTGTTACAGATCAACCCAAACAAACAACCCTTGATCAGATTCTTCCTCTGCTCTCTACACATGGGCACGATCTACCTTGAGTCAACCCTTTTCTCCCTCAACGCTCTGCGACTCACCTCTCCCTCTCCTCAGGATCTCAACTCACCCAGACAACCAATGACCAAGCTATGATAAAATTATCAATCACCTCCTTCACCTTCGCTCTGATACCACTTGTTGGTATTTAGAGGAAGAATATAATAAGTGCAGGACAAGAAATTAATGAGAAATAACTTATTAATAATACATTCATAAGACACAAATAGTTTACATGGTAAAACCCTGAAACTTCGTCAAGGAAACATCCATGGGGAAAGGTATCAGTCTCTTTGTTATTCAAAATAGACTACAATCATGCTTACCCCCATATACATCTGTTGGGATTTATAGGTATACATATATCATGGAACCATTACATAGTTACAAGAAACACCACCCGTTATACAAACTTCCACTAGTTTTGTAAACAAACATCACCAAATATTTACATAAGTAAATTTTAGTTTTTAAATTTTCTTTTAATTGATTGTTGTCACATTTTAACAGTCCCAAGGGTTATAATTCATTAAATCCAATTCTCAAAGCCTGATTTGGGTAGATATGAATAGATTAGTGAGATAATGCAATTTTGAGGGAATAAGTCCCTTTCTCTGACCAAAAAATAAGGGGTGTTACTATATATATTCTAAATTTTCAACCTTTACTAGTTTGATAAGTAACTAGAAACACCCTTAGGGGCCTTCGTGTATGTATCCCTCATGTTAAGAATGGACATGATAGGAAATATTTCAGACATTAGTTTGACACATGTGCTATGAACATGACTTCTGTCAAATTCATGTATGGCACATGCCCTATATGTGTTCCTATTTCAGGAAACATGTCCAAAAAAGAGGGCCCCTTGGTCCTCTCAAAAAGCGACTTAACCCTCATTATTTCACATTTTCTCTTGTAGGTTGGAGCTTTGAGGTGTCTTGGTGTGCAACTGAGGGATACTTTTCATATTTTAAGGGATTGCAAGTGCTCTATAGGTGGATTTTTCAACCAAACTTCAAGTATTTTCCTACAATGATCTGATGTTTTCCTCATTTCACATAAACCACAACTCAATCAACAAGGAAAGTTGGCAAATTGAAAGGAAAGGGAGGAATTCCCTTATTTCTATTTCCCCTCCTCCAACTTCATCTCCCTCTACTACAAGTGGAGTTGCAATTGCAACTTATATTGTTGGAAAAAACAATATTGTAGCAAGACACCATGCCCAAGAGAATAAATATTCATTGTAGAAGTATGTTACAAGACATCAAGAGCCTGGGGCCAACATAAGGTGGGGAAAGAATGTTCTTTCGACTTGTGGATTTTGTCATACTCAATTTAAGAGCACTTACTACCAAGTTAAGGGCCATTTTTTGGGATGACCTTGTGTACTTGGACCATATATGTCATTGAGTGCATCAAAATGGAAAGAAATGGAAAGAGAGGAAAGTCATATAGTGGATTTCAATTTGGGAGTGGAATTGGAGTTTAGCCAACATGAAAGAGGTTAGATAAAAGTGGTGATATAATGGACAAGATATTTCAACAAGAGAAGTGATGTGAGGTTGATCTTGCCATTGGATTATTTTTCTATGTCAACTCCATCTTAGTTAATGTTGCATAGTCACCTTTGTTTATTGAGATGTGTCGATCTCTAGTTGAATGGGCTCCAACTAGGTATGTGCGTCTAAGTTCATAGAGGCTTAGAACCACAATGTTGGTTAAGGAAAATAAGGAGGTCGATAAAATCCTAGAGATTATTAAATCATCATGGCCCTCATTTGGTGTTAGTATTGTTTCCGATGGATGGATAATTTCAACTCACCATCCTAATCTATAAATTGTCGTGGATATTCCACTGGAAAAGTTTGTCAGAACATACTTTATAATATTATGAAATATTAGATTATGCAGTTTATTTCCTTGGATCCCACATTTATTATTTCTATATTATGGCTTGAATTTAAGAAATAACTAAAATTAAAAAATGAAAGAAAATCCAAAAAATACACACCATCCACACAAATATTTGACTAGGGAAACCTAATATGGGAGAAAACCAACTAGAAGGTGGGACCTATGCTCTACTCTCTTTCATTTAGTTAGAAAATGCACATACAAAGGAATGGAGTTACATTTTAACACTATGGGTTGAAGATATACTACATAATCCTCCTCCCTTATTATGCTCACAAAATACTACTCTTAGATGTTTTTATTAGCTATGAAACAAGATACAAAGAAAAGAATAGAACCCCTTTTCCTCCTAGCGGCCGGATATTTAACATAGCGTGATATCCATCTAGGGTTGTGGTTTTGACTTCCTCAACCCTAAATTGTGATAAGGTTTTGGACCTTCCATAATATTCTTGAAATTCCTCACATGGATAGCCTCATATGTGTGAGTAACAAGGGCTCATGTGGCATCCTCTTGTACCATGGTGGTCAACATGGTATGTCAACTTGTAGGAGACATACATTTATCATATTAACTTCGATTGAGGCATTTGATGCACTGCTTGAAAGGTATCGGAGTGTGGAATACAAAATATTCCTCCATAATAAGTTGTTGGTAAAACAAATAGTTTATGTGTGCCTCAAAATGGATTTAGAATATTTCATATGGTTTCTGACCTAATTTTTCCATATTGGGTCTTGCCACTAAAATGACCCTCCAAGTTGATTCCTCCAATTTTTTTCGAATCTGAAAACATTAAGATGGATGAAAAATAATATAATGATCCAATTTGAATCATACCTCCCCATTTAGGGAGGATTGTTTTCCCCAAAATATTTACTGAATGAGGTGAGAAAAGTTGTCCTTTACCTTCTCTGTAGAGTACCATTTCAGTTTTCCTAGAAGTTGTCCTTTCCACCCAATTTTCCAAAGGTCATGTTTCCCCTATCTTGTAGTTTTGGAATTCTTCGACAAAATTGTGTCTTTTTCCAACTCTGACTGAGCATCTAGTGCTAAGTCCTCTATGGTAGGTAGTATCTACCCTCCTTCTGATCCAACATGGAAGGCTCTTAGAGTTTCATAGTCTCCACATTCATGACTGATTAAATGTGAATGTATGGGGGTAGATTGATTTTGTAGGCCTTATCTCCCACATTATCCAATATATCAAAAGGACCATACTGCAAAGCCTTGATATTGTTACTAGGACCCTATAGTCATTCCTTGTTTAGTTGTAACCAAACGGTGTCTCCCACTTTGAATGACTTCTCGGTTTTATATTGAGACATACTTTTCTTGTTACTTTTTTAGCATCCCATGTACTTGAAAATGGATCTACCTAATCTTCTCAACAATTTTTTCTTCTCTAAATGCATCTCTTGTGAGGTCCTCCATCTTTCCTCCTTGTTGTACATATACAACATCCAAGGGTGAAGATAACAAATATCTAAATCAAGTTTCAAAATATGACTTACTAGTAGAAGTGTAGACTGCTTTGTTATAAGAGGGTTGTATATAGAAAATAAAATTTTCATCCCAGGTCTTTGGATGTTTTTGATTGTAACCCCTCAAAAGATGCATCAAAGTCTTGTTAAATAATTTTGTTTTCCCATATTTTTATGGATGGAATGTTGTAGATATATTCAATTTAGTGTCCATGTTCTCCCATAATGTATTCCAAAATGCACTAATAAATTTGGTATCCTTGTTTGAGATGATGTTCCTTTGTATCACAAAGAGAACCCAGACCCATTCAAATAAGTTGTTTCTTTCTTATTGTCCTTTGATGGTATTTGTACAAGGCACAAGAATGCACAACTTGTTGAACCTATCTACTACAAAAAATAGATAGCCATGTCCCTTCCTAGTTGTTGGTAAACCTCCAACAAAATCCATGGAAATGCCTTCCTGTGGTTGAGTGGGTATAGTTAATGGATTCTACAGATAAAGCATGCATCCTCTAATATATTGAGCTACATCTTATTTCATTATGGGCCAATACATGTACCTTTGTAAGTTACCAATCGTCTTCCCAACACCAAAATATCTTGCAACCTTGGAGGTCTGAGCCTCTTTGATAAGCTACAATCTTTCACCTTTACGAATTTAGAGCTTTTTTAGTTTGTAGAGTAACCCATTCTAGATATGATGGTCATCCTTATCATCTCCTTCGTTTATACAAATTTGGCCTTGTAGATACTAAAACACCTCCTTGAAGTCATCATCTTTTGTGTATTCCTCTCTATTTTCATCATGGGTAAAATGTTCCATGCACATCAGAGTTTCCAAATTTCTAATATTAGATGTGGGTGGAATTGAAAGCATATATTACAACCTATTTGTTCTATCGTTCTTATACTTGATTATTTGTTCTACCGTTCTTATACTTGATGGCTAGATGAAACTATTGTAAAAACCCCATCCACTTGTAATGTCTGGTTTTTTGTATCTTACTCTGGTCTTGCAAATATTGTAGCAGTTGGTGATCTATGTCGATGATGGTATCCTTTCCCATCAGATAGTTCTTACACTTCTTGAAATATTGAATCAAGGAATAAAGTTCCTTGTTATAGGTATGATAGTTGAGAACTGCCCCATGAAACATCTCGAAATGATAGCATATTATCTTACCTCCTTGCATCAAAGCCACTCCCATGGCATACCCACTTGCATCTATCTCCACTTCGAAGGGCTTCTGCAAGTTAGGCAATGTGAGAACTAGTGGTTGACTAATATTTATTTTTAGCTCATCAAAATCCTTCTGTCGATTCTTCCCCCACTATAAACTCTTACCACTCATTGTTATGGAATGGAGTGGTGCAACTACTACTGAAAATGAAGATATTAATTTCTACAAGTACTGTTATTCTCTAACAAAGCTCATTACTTCATTTATAGCTGTAGGAACTATCCATTTCATGATTGACTCCATTTTTGGGGGATTTGTCTTGAGTTCCCCTCCATCGATCACATACCCCAAATACACCAAGGACTGCTAAGAAAACTCACATTTCTTGAGGTTAGCTAGAAGTTGGTGCTATTTAAAGGTATCTAACACCTGCATAAGATGTGATATGTGTTATTCCTAGGTGGAGCTATAAAAAAATATATCATCCAGATAGACTATAAAAAATGAATCTAAATATGTGCATAATACATCATTCATTAGTCTCATAAATTTAGCCAGTGTATCATTACATAAGAAAAATTGCATGACCAACCACTCATACATATCTTGCCTTGTCTTTAAGGTGATCTTCCATGTGTATTCTTATTTGACACATACTTGGTGGTATCCTGATTTCATATCCAACTTGGTGAAGTACTTGGTGTGTTGCAACTAGTCTAACAAATAATTTCTCTTGGGCAGAAGGTACTGATTCTTGAGTGTAATCTTGTTTAAATATCTGTAGTCAATACACATACACCAAGTATTGTCCTTATTATGTACTATAACTATGGGTGACCCACAAGGTGAGGTGCTCAGTTGAATCACTCCCTACTCGAGTAGTTATTGTAACTATTTATTCAATTCATTTGCTTCTAGAACAAACTATCTATATAGCCCAATGTTTGATAATGGGGAGTCTGGCAATAACTGTATTTTGTGTTCCACTTCCCTCTTGGGTGGTGTCCCTTTAGGATCCTAGAAAAATACTATGTATGTTTGTCACAACTCCTCCCAATGATGTTTATGATATTTAGTACACACCTCCAGGGATGCTTTTACTCTTATCAACTCATCATTAAACTGATTTCCTCTTAAGAAAAATAAAACATATTTCTTACTGGAACTAATCAACTTCTTCACTTGGTTGGAATTTACTAGTGAGATCTTCTATTTACCTATATGTGCATTGAATATGTAGGAATTCTTATCCTTGATCAGGAAGTATTGGTTGGATCTCTACATGAATATTGCAACCCTCATATACATGTAAGTCCTCCCAAAAAATACATCGCTTCATCAATAAAGTCTTCACTTACAACAAATTTAATCTTACACTATTTTTTCACCTTGATCTCTCCATCCTTTTTTACCGAACCTAATAAATATGGGCTAGGATGATCATGAACCTTCAATCCAAGCTTGTTGATCATATCCACTACTATGAGATTATCCTGTGAACCAGAGTCGAACAACGTGTTTATATTGGCCTTCTTAACCTGGATCTTCATGTGGAAGAGATTGGTCATCTCCTTCTCCTCATAATGATGAAGGCTAATTAGATTCACCTTATTTTGCACTGATGTGAAAACAATATTCTCACCCACATTGGATTTTTTTTTTAGTTGATTGCTCAAATCTGTGGCTATAAGATTTTTTTTCTTTGCATCCTTCTTGTGGTTCTTCGAGTTCAATTCTATATGTAGTTTCCAAAAAAATTCTTTAATGTTACCATCAATATAGAAATGGTTACAATGGTTATTGGGATTGGGATCCTTGCAATAATGTGCAATGTCTTTCCTCTTCTTATCCNCCCTCCTTGGAAACTTCCTAGTGCTCTTTCCACTTGGAAACTCTTGGCTACCCTTTCTTATGGCCTATGTTTTCCAAATATTGTTCCTATACACATGTATCATTCATTGTCCTTGGATTAAAAAATAATCACTTGATTTCGTAGATGACTATGTAGACCCCAAAAATAATTGAGGAGTACATATGGGTTCTTGGGAGAGATACCGAACATGATGACCATCTTGACAAAATCAATGGTGTACTCAGGTACACTCTACTCCTACCTTTTCCTCAAGTAATCCCAATCGATCCATTGGTCCTCTACATACCCAATAGGATATAAATCAAACTTAACTAGGGTTTTGAAATACTCCCACTTAGTTACTAGTGGATCACCCTCCAACCTAAGTGTCTTTGTGTGACTTTCCCACCAGGTTAAATCATGGCCCTCTAACTTCAATCTCACAAATGATATATTTTCTCTTCATCTATACTTCTAGTTGTTGCAACTAATGATTTAATTTTAATGCATCGATCTCACCTTGGTATGGATTTATGTTCACTTTCTCTTCCATCTTGAATAGGGAATGTGAAGGTTTAATGGAACTTGAACCACATTTCTCTTTCTTGGGCTCTTTCCTTGACTCGTTTTATGGGTCTTCATTATCTCATTATTTTCCTTCTAATCCAATCTTAGAATTAGACCCTCCAACCTCTTCGATTGATCCAAGCTTGCTTACTAGATATGCCATGAGGAGATACATATTGTGACATGTTCCAATGACTTGATATTCTATCCTTGAAAATATCTTCTTCGATGGATCTCAAGGGTTTTTATGAACATACTCATTGAGCATGGATAGGGTTCTGCGACTCTCTTCTTAAATCGATTCTTGGATCCATGCAACTTCCCATAAATATCCCAATGAAACTTGATCCAATACTAATATGATTTTTAAACTTCCACGAATATTCCAGTGGAATAGGTCATCACAAAAAAACTTATAATATTATGAAATCTTATATTTATGTGGTTTATTTCCTTAGAGCCAAAATTTATTATCTGTAGAATATGGATTGCATCTAAGAAATAAATAATATATAAAAATGAAACAACATGTACAAAATACACACCATCCAGAAAAATGAACACAAGTTTTGACCTGGGAAACCCAATATGGGAGAAAACCTAGTTAGAAGGTGAGGCCTATGCTCTACTCTCTTTTATTTAGTTATAAAATGCACATACAAATTAATGGGAACTCACTATGGAGTTACCTTTTGACATTTTGGCCTGAATGACTACTACAAAATCCTCCTTGTCCTTTCTTATGCTCACAAATACCACTTTTAGATGTTTTGTTAAGCTATGGAGCAAGATACAATACAAATAATGAAACCCCTTCTCCTCCTAGTGGCTTGGTATTTAACATAGCTCGATAGTCATCTAGGGGTATGGTTTTGACTTCCTCAACCCTTAATTGTGAAAAGATTTTGTACCTTCTAAAATCTTTTTGAAAGTACTCATGTGGCCATCCCCATATGTGTGAGTAATGGGGGCTAATGTGGCATCCTCTCGTACCATGTTGGTGAACTTTCAAGAGGCATAACTTTCACATACAAAGTTTGATTGAGGTGTTTGATGCACCATTGGAAAGGTTTACAAGTGTAGAATATGGAATATTCCTCCAAAATAGGTTGTATTTCCAAAAAAGGGTTGTTTTGTGCCTCAAAGTGGATCTAGAATATTTCAAACAATTTCTTACCTTAATTTTCAAAATTAGGTCTTACCGCTAAAATGACATTGTAAGTTTATTCCTCCAATTTTTTTCCACTCTAAAAGAAACGAAATAGATGAAAAATAATATAATGATCCAATATGGATCACATCGACTAATCAATTTCATGGTGTCTTCCTTGAATGGACTAGTCTTCTTGAAAGTGCTAGATGTTCTTGAAAAATACAAGGATGCACAATATATGGGTGAGTTGTTCATTAAAGTTAATGAAGATGTAGGTGTTTATTATTGTGTGCAAATTATTACAAATAATGCACATATTTGCAATTCCATTGGCATGCTTTTGGAAGTTAAATATCCACAAATATGCTAGGTGTCATAAGCACTCTTTCCATGAGGTCCCTCAAGATATCAAACAATAATTACGTTCACAAAGAGTGAGAACTCCACATTCATGTGTTCAAGAAGAATGGTTATAAGGAAGCATAAATTAGGAAAATTATTCAAAAATATGAAACAATAACTTGAAAATAAGGATGGGAAATGAACCTAAAAATTATTCCTTCCATTCATTCAAGGTGCTACTGATATGATAGATGGAATCCTTAGAGAGAATAACATTAATACTTCTTTAAAAGCTCTTAACATGATTATAGGAATGATGTAGTGTTCCTTAACCCTTAGACTACTAGGTATGTCCATATATGTGTTGGGATTAGTAGTGGTTGCAATTCCCTTAGCATATTCATTTTCTCACCCTTGTTTCTTTGACAAGTGTTACTAGTTGCTACAATGTTTAGGATATCTATTTTCATGCCTTACCAAAATATTGAGTGCTTATCTTTTTCATAGGTTTTGTAAAACTAGATTGACCCACTATAGATCATGAATGCAATTCCTCTAAGACCATTTTCTTTAAGGTATAATTATTTACCAACACAATGCTCCCTTTTTACCTCCATATATCTTGCTACCATGTATACCCTTTAGTAAGGTTGGGATCTTTGTGAAGCCTTTGGATGAGTTTAAGTATAGTGTGATTTTCTATTCATTCTCAATGTGTTTCCTTAATACAACCTCGAATGAGTAAATATAAGGTAAATGTGGATCCATCCTCCTCAATCCCTAGATAAAGAATCAACCGCAAAATTTTATTTACCCTTTGGTGATGATAACCTTTGTTGTAGAAAATGTTTCATACTATGATGGTTCATCTTGATATAGAAATACCTTCCTATGAGATATGAGTGTCAAGTCTCAAATGCATGAAGGATGGACATCATCTCTTTCTCATACATTTATTTACACAAATTTTAGCCACACAACCACCTATTGGTGAATTACAAGGGGTACCCTTCTTGAATCAAAACTTCTCCAAGAGCCCTACCCAACAAATCACATTCTAGGACAAAGTCCTTAGTAAAATCTATCATTTCTAATACTATAGTATTGTACATGGCACCCTTTATAGCTTAAAATTCCTACTCAATGGCCTCACTCCATACAAAGGCATTATTTTTTAGTGGTGAAGTTAAAGGAGAAACAATATTTCCATAATTTTTTACAAACTTATAGTAGTAGCATGTAAGTCTTAAGAACACGTCCATGCTCTTCATCATCTTGGCAAGGGGCCAATATTTGATAGTGATTTTTTTTTTCATATCTACGCATAATCCATATTGAATTACAATACAAAAAAATTATTCAACCTCTAAATCCCCCAAAGAACAATTAGAATGTTTTAGGAATAACTAAGGGTTGTGCAAAAAGGGCTAAAAAATAAGTTCATGAGGCTCTGAAAGGTGGATGGGGCATTGAAAAGTCCAAAGGGAATCAATAAATATTCATAATTAAGTTCATGTGTGCAGAAATATATCTTAGAGATGCCTTCCTCTTTCATTTGTATTTAGTGGCATCTGGAATGAAGGTCAAGTTTAGTAAAAAACTTGGCACTATGAAGTTCATCCAAGAGATCATCCATAACTAGGATGGGGAATTTTTCCTTGATGTTTAGCTTACTAAGATCTTGGAAATTATGAAACATGCACCAATTTCCTTCCCTGTTTAGTACCATGACCATCAATGATGAGTAAGGATTGGTCCTGGGATGCATGACTCCAACTTCCAATGATTCTTCAATGATATTTTCTATTTCATTCTTCTACGGAAAAGGGTGAATATAGGGATGCACAATGGGTACTTGTAATATCTCCTCTTAGATGGACAATATAACTTATGTCTGCTGCTGCTATATTTCAATGATTTTTGGTTCAAGTGTTTCATCAAACAGTTCACTAATGTTCCTTAGTACCCCAAAATAACCCCTTTTACTCAATGTTGTTGTGTTTTAGTGAATAATTGGCTCATGCATTTTGTCAAAATCTTTGTTGGAATGCTCAAAACTCACTGTAAATTACTCCTTACTGTTGTTGTTATGATTTTATGGTCATTTATACTATGTTTTAGTGTTGATTTGGTTTATCACTTTAGTCAAAGAGTTTTTCATGGATGTGTTATATGTGCTAACTGCTCGTGTTTTCAATGTTTATTTGGTTCGATTTTTTCATCAAACAATTAACATCAAGTACATCATATATTTGGCACAAATAAAAGGATTTATTGCATGTAATGTCAAAATTAGGGTTTACATGAAAATTTCAATAATGATAAAAAATTTGTTCAAACTATAACAACAAGAAATGATCAACAAATACAACAAGAATATTATTGTTTCTGACCTGACCCCACCACTATTGTACAATATTTATTGCATAGGAAAGTCATCTTCATTTAATATCTAACAATGGTAAAATCTCAACAAATACAAGATGGGATTCCTATTATTTATGACCTGCCAATTATCATGCTTGGGCTGCCTCTAAACACTGGATCGGTCCCCCTTTTTAGACACATTGAATTGTAGATGAATGGAACAAAATGTTGAGAAGGGTTGATGAGTATAATAACAAATTGTCTCCCTTGGAAGTGATCCCCTTTCCCCTTCCTTCCACAATCTGTAAACAATGGTACAACTCCTCTGTTAGATAATATGATATGTAAATAAATAAGATAGCTTCCTAGAGAGTGCCACAAAATTCCCACAAGATGATTAAAGGTATGATCTTCTTTCCCACTAGTTGATAATGGATATTTGACCATGTTTTAAACTTCCCACTGGCTAAGAATGAATATTTAGCCTTCTTTATTAGGCTTCTCTCAAGCTTCCATAAATTGAAGATGAGGGTTTGGCCCTCACAAATACCCCCAAAACTATGCAATGTTCACACAACTTATCAAGGATGATACATCTTTCTTCTGCAATGAAAACTTGTGAGAAAGATGAGTGATTTCTCCAACCAATCAAATCAGGTGGAATAATTCACCACCGAAACCAATTCTCAACAAGGGTTTTTCTCCAAAACCCCAAGAAAAGCTACAAGAGCTCTTGAAAATCCAAGTTTAGAACAATAATCATGCATAATGAGAGAATGAACTCCTAATTCTCCTTTATACCTTATTTACCTTTTTCCCCCTCAAGTGACATGTTAATCAATATTTAGTATTTCCTCTAAAATCACCTTATTAATTTATTAAACCTTTTTACTCCCCTCAAGTGACATTTTAATCAATATTTAGTATTTCCTCTAAAATCATTTTATTAATTTATTAAATCGTTTTACTCCAAAAGTGATTTATTTGACTTTAAAGCATTTATGGGCACTGTTTAGTTATAATTGATGATGTCAATCAAAGTTTATTTAATGTCAACCCGGGAAGGTAAACTTAGAAGCGCTACCTAAAATATATAAATCTAGAAAGATTCCTAATATGTCCGAGATCTTAAAGTTCCCTTACAAGAACA
>SNQJ01S0017160.1:72503-92603 GCA_010110895.2 Picea sitchensis
TGTACCTTCATGATTTCCAATCTTTGTGGCCTTCACAAGAGTTTTCATCCTATTGGCGGCTTTTCCACCAAAAATAGGGTGGCTCTTTCATTAAAACCAATAGCCAAATTATGTTGCCTCCACAGGGGTTCAAAATCAGCTCCTTGAACAACACCCTCATTCTTTCCTTCTTTACAGAACTCAACTAGTGCCCTCATTCTTCATTCCTTGAAGGCATACATAACCCTCAACTCCTCTTCCTCATGGAAAGAATTGGTCGTCTCGTTACAGATCAACCCAAACAAACAACCCTTGATCAGATTCTTCCTCTGCTCTCTACACATGGGCACTATCTACCTCGAGTCAACCCTTTTCTCCCTCAGCGCTCTGTGACTCACCTCTCCCTCTCCCCGGGATCTCAACTCACCCAGACAACCAATGATCAAGCTATGATAAAATTATCAATCACCTCCTTCACCTTTGCTCTGATACCACTTGTTGGTATTTAGAGGAAGAATATAATAAGTGCAGGACAATAAATTAATGAGAAATAACTTATTAAGCATACATTCATAAGACACAAATATTTTGCATGGTAAAACCCTGAAACTTCGACAAGGAGACATCCACGGGGAAAGGTATCGGTATCTTTATTATTCAAAATAGACTACAATCATGCTTACCCCCAAGATACATCTATTGGGATTTATAGGTATACATATATCTTGGAACCGTTACATAGTTACGAGAAATACCACCCGTTATACAAACTTCCACTAGTTTTGTAAACAAACATCACCAAATATTTACATAAGTAAATTTTAGATTTTAGATTTTCTTTTAATTGATTGTTGTCACATTTTAACAGTCCCAAGGGTTATAATTCATTAAATCCAATTCTCAAACCCTGATTTGGGTAGATAGGAATAGATTATGATAGTGAGATAATGCAATTTTGAGGGAATAAGTCCCTTTCTACGACCAAAAAATAAGGGGTGTTACTATATATATTCTAAATTTTCAACCTTCACTAGTTTGATAAGTAACTAGAAACGCCCTTAGGGGCCTTCGTGTATGTATCCCTCATGTTAAGAATGGACATGATAGGACAGATTTCATACATTAGTTTGACACATGTGCTATGAACATGACTTATGTCAAATTCATGTATGACACATGCCCTATATGTGTTCCTATTTCAGGAAACATGTCCAAAAAGAAGGCCCCCTTGGTCCTCTCAAAAAGCGACTTAATCCTCATTATTTCACATTTTCTATTGTAGGTTGGAGCTTTGAGGTGTCTTGGTGTGCAACTGAGGGATCATTTTCATATTTTAAGGGAATCCAAGTGCTCGTCAGGTGGATTTTTCAACCAAACTTCAAGTATTTTCCTACAATGATCTGATTTTTTCCTCATTTCACATAAACCACAGCTCAATCAACAAGGGAAGTTGGAAAATTGAAAGGAAAGGGAAGAACTCCCCTATTTCTATTTCCCCTCCTCCAACTTCATCTCCCTCTACTACAAGTGGAGTTGCAAGTGCAACTTATATTGTTGGAAAAAAAAATACTGTAGTAAGACAACATGCCCAAGAGAATAAATATTCATTGTAGAAGTATGTTACAATACATCAAGGGTCTAGGGCCAACATAAGGTGGGGAAAGAATGTTCTTTCGACTTGTGGATTTTGTCATACTCAATTTAAGAGCACTTACTACCAAGTTAAGGGCCATTTGTTGGGACGACCTTGTGTACTTGAACCGTATATATCATTGAGTGCATCAAAATGGAAATAAATGGAAAGAGAGGAAAGCCATATAGTGGATTTAAATTTGGGAGTGGAATTGGAATTTAGTCAACACGAAAGAGGTTAGATAAAAGTGGTGATATAATGGACAAGATATTTCAGCAAGAGAAGTGATGTGAAGTTGATCTTGCCATTGGATTATTTTTCTATGTCAACTCCATCTTAGTTAATGTTGCATAGTCACCTTTGTTTATTGAGATGTGTCGATCTCTAGTTGAATGGGCTCCAACTAGGTATGTGCGTCCAAGTTCATAGAGGGTTAGAACCACAATGTTGGTTAAGGAAAATAAGGAGGTCAATAAAATCCTAGAGCCTATTAAATCATCATGGCCCTCATTTGGTGTTAGTGTTATTTCCGATGGACGGATAATTGCAACTCACCATCCTAATCTATAAATTGTCGTGGATATTCCACTGGAAAAGTTTGTCAGAACATACTTTATAATATTATGAAATATTAGATTATGTGGTTTATTTCCTTGGATCCCACATTTATTATTTCTATATTATGACTTGAATTTAAGAAATAACTAAAATACAAAAATGAAAGAAAATCCAAAAAATACACACCATTTGCACAAATATTTGACTAGGGAAACCTAATATGGGAGAAAATTAGCTAGAAGGTGGGACCTATGCTCTACTCTCTTTGATTTAGTTAGAAAATGCACATACAAAGGAATGGAGTTACATTTTAACACTGTGGGTTGAAGATATACTACATAATCCTCCTCCCCTATTATGCTCACAAAATACTACTCTTAGATGTTTTTATTAGCTATGAAACAAGATACAATGCAAAGAATAGAACCCCTTCTCCTCCTAGCATCCTGGTATTTAACATAGCGTGATATCCATATAGGGTTGTGGTTTTGACTTCCTCAACCCTAAATTGTGATAAGGTTTTGGACCTTCCATAATATTCTTGAAACGCCTCACATGGATAGCCTCATATGTGTGAGTAACAGGGGCTCATGTGGCATCCTCTTGTACCATGGTGGTCAACATGGTATGTCAACTTGTAGGAGGCATAAATTTATCATATTAACTCTGATTGAGGCATTTGATGCACTGTTTGAAAGGTATCGAAGTGTGGAATACAAAATATTCCTCCATAATAAGTTGTAGGTAAAAAAAATAGTTTATGTGTGCCTCAAAATGGATTTAGAAGATTTCATATGGTTTCTGACCTAATTTTTCCAGATTGGGTCTTGCCACTAAAATGACCCTCCAAGTTGATTCCTCCAATTTTTTTCGAATCTGAAAACATTAAGATGGATGAAAAATAATATAATGATCCAATTTGAATCATACCTCCCCATTTAGGGAGGATTTATTTCCCCAAAATATTTACTGAATGGGGTGAGAAAAGTTGTCCTTTACCTTCTCCATAGAGTACCATTTCAGTTTTCCTAGAAGTTGTCCTTTCCACCTAATTTTCCAAAGGTCATGTTTCCCCTATCTTGTAGTTTTGGAATTCTTTGGCAAAATTGTGTCTTTTTCCAACTCTGACTGAGCATCTAGTGATAAGTCCTCTATGGTAGGTAGGATCTTCCCCTCCTTCTAATCCAACATGGAAGGCTCTTAGAGTTTCATAGTCTCCACATTCATGACTGATTAAATGTGAATGTATGGGGATAGATTGATTTTGTAGGCCTTATCTCCCACATTATCCAATATATCAAAAGGACCATACTGCAAAGCCTTGATATTGTTACTAGGACCCTATAGTCATTCATTGTTTAGTTGTAACCAAACCGTGTCTCCCACTTTGAATGACTTCTCGGTTCTGTATTGAGACATACTTTTCTTGTTACTTTTTCAGCATCCCATGTACTTGAAAATGGATCTACCTAATCTTCTCAACATTTTTTTCTTCTCTCAATGCATCTCTTGTGAGGTCCTCCATAATTCCTCCTTGTTGTACATATACAACATCCAAGGGTGAAGATAACAAATATCTAAATCAAGTTTCAAAATATGACTTACTAGTAGAAGTGTGGACTACTTTGTTATAAGAGGGTTGTATATAGAAAATAAAATTTTCATCCCAGGTCTTTGGATGTTTTTTATTGTAACCCCTCAAAAGATGCATCAAAGTCTTGTTAAATAAAAAAAAATTCCCATATTTTTATGGATGGAATGTTGTAGATATATTCAATTTAGTGTCCATGTTCTCCCACAATGTATTCCAAAATGCACTAATAAATTTGGTATCCTTGTTTGAGATGATGCTCCTCGGTATCGCAAAGTGCACTCAAACCCATTCAAATAAGTTGTTTCTTTCTTATTTTCCTTTGATGGTATTTGTACAAGGCACGAGAATGCACAACTTGTTGAACCTATCTGCTACAAAAAATAGATAGCCATGTCCCTTCCTAGTTGTTGGTAAACCTCCAACAAAATCCATGGAAATGCTTTCCTGTGGTTGAGTGGGTATAGTTAAGGGATTCTACAAATAAAGCATACATCCTCTAATATATTGAGCTACATCTTCTTGCATTATGGGCCAATACACGTACCTTTGTAAGTTACCAATCGTCTTCCCAACACCAAAATATCTTGCAACCTTGGAGGTGTGAGCCTCTTTGATAAGCTACAATCTTTCACCTTTACGAATTTAGAGCTTGTTTAGTTGTAGAGTAACCCATTCTATATATGATGGTCATCCTTATCGTCTCCTTCGCTTATACAAATTTGGCCTTGTAGATACTAAAAAACCTCCTTGAAGTCATCATATTTTGTGTATTCCTCTCTATATGCATCATGGGTAAAATGTTCCATGCACATCAGAGTCTCCAAATTTCTAATATTAGATGTGGGTGGAATTGAAAGCATTTATTCCAACCTATTTTTTCTACCGTTATTATACTTGATTATTTGTTCTACCGTTCTTATACTTGATGGCTAGATGAAACTATTGTAAAAACCCCATCCACTTGTAATGTCTTGTTTTTTGTATCTTACTGTGGTCTTGCAAATATTGTAGCAGTTGGTGATCTATGTGGATGATGGAATCCTTTCCCATCAGATAGTGCTTCCACTTCTTGAAATCTTGAATCAAGGCATAGAGTTCCTTGTCATAGGTATGATAGTTGAGAACTGCCCCATGAAACATCTTGAAATGATATCATATTGGCTTACCTCGTTGCATCAAAGCCACTCCCATGGCATACCCACTTGCACCTGTATCCACTTCAAGAGATTTTGCAAGTTAGGCAATGTGAGAACTAGTGGTTGACTAATATTTATTTTTAGCTCATCAAAATCCTTCTATCGATTCTTCCCCCACTAGAAACTCTTACCACTCATTGTTATGGAATGGAGTGGTGCAACTACTACTGAAAATGAATCTATTAATTTCTACAAGTATTGTTATTCTCTAACAAAGCTCATTACTTCATTTATAGTTGTAGGAACTATCCATTTCATGATTGACTCCATTTTTTGGGGATTTGTCTTGAGTTCCCTCCACCGATCACATACCCCAAATACACCAAGAACTGCTGAGAAAACTCACATTTCTTGAGGTTAGCTAGAAGTTGGTGCTATTTAAAGGTATCTAACACCTGCATAAGATGTGATATGTTCTCTTCCTAGGTGGAGCTATAAAAAAATATATCATCCAAATAGACTATAAAAAATGAATCTAAATATGTACATAATACATCATTCATTAGTCTCATAAATTTAGCCAGTGTATCATTACATAAGAAAAAATGCATGACCAACCACTCATACATATCTTACCTTGTCTTGAAGGTGATCTTCCACGTGTATTTTTCTTTGACACATACTTGGTGGTATCCTGATTTCATATCCAACTTGGTGAAGTACCCGGTGCGTTGCAACTAGTCTAACAAATCATTGATCTTGGGCAAAGGGTACTAATTCTTGAGTGTAATCTTGTTTAAATATCTGTAGTCAATACACATACACCAAGTATTGTCCTTATTATGTACTATAACTATGGGTGACCCACAAGGTGAGGTGATCAGTTGAATTACTCCCTACTCCAGTAGTTATTGTAATTATTTCTTCAATTCATTTGCTTCTAGAATAGACTGTCTATATAGCCCAATGTTTGATAATGGGGAGTCTAGCAATAACTATATTTCATGATCCACTTCCCTCTTGGGTGGTATCCCTTTAGGATCCTATAAAAATCCTATGTATGTTTGTCACAACTCCTCCCAATGATGTTTATGATATTTAGTACACACCTCCAGGGATGCTTTTACTCTTATCGACTCATTAGTAAATTGATTTCCTCTTAAGAAAAATAAAACATATTTCTTACTGAACTAATCAACTTCTTCACTTGGTTGGAATTTACCAGTGAGATCTTCTATTTACCTATATGTGCATTGAATATGTAGGAATTATTGTCCTTGATCAGGAAGTACTGGTTGGATCTCTGCATGAATATTGCAACCCTCATATACATGTAAGTCCTCCCAAAAAATACATCGCTTTATCAATAAAGTCTTCACTTACAACAAATTTAATCTTACACTATTTTTTCACCTTGATTTCTCCATCCTTTTTTACCGAACCTTATAAATATGGGCTAGGATGATCATGAACCTCCAATCCAATCTTGTTGATCATATCCACTACTATGAGATTATCCTATGAACCAGAGTCGAACAAAGTGTTTATCTTGGCCTTCTTAACCTGGATCTTCATGTGGGAGAGCTTGGTCATCTCCTTCTCCTCATAATGATGAAGGCTAATTAGATTCACCTTCTTTTTCACTGATGTGAAAACAATATTCTCACCCACATTGGATATTTTTTTTAGTTGATTGCTCAAATCTGTGGCTATAAGATTTTTTTTCTCTGCATCCTTCTTGTGGATCTTTGAGTTCAATTCTATATGTAGTTTCCAAAAAAATTCTTCAATGTTACCATCAATATAGAAATGGTTACAATGTTTATTGGGATCCTTGCAATAATGTGCAATGTCTTTCCTCTTCTTATCCTCCCCCCCCTTCCACCTCTTCTTCCCCTCCTTGGAAACTTCCTTGTGCTCTTTCTACTTGAAAACTCTTGGCTACCCTTTCTTATGGCCTATGTTTTCCAAATATTGTTCATATACACATGTCTCATTCATTGTCCTTGGATTAAAAATAATCACTTGATTTTGTAGATGACTATGTAGACCCCAAAAATAATTGAGGATTACATATGGGTTCTTGGGAGAGATACCGAACATGATGACCATCTTTACAAAATCAATGGTGTACTCAGGTACACTCTACTCCTGCCTTTGCCTCAAGTAATGCCAATCGATCCATTGGTCCTCTACATACCCAATAGGATATAAATCAAACTTAACTAGGGTTTTGAAATACTCCCACTTAGTTACTAGTGGATCACCCTCCAACCTAAGTGTCTTTGTGTGACTTTCCCACCAGGTTAAATCATGGCCCTCTAACTTCAATCTCACAAATGATATATTTTCTCTTCATCTATACTTCTAGTTGTTGCAACTAATGATTTAATTTTAATGCATCGATCTCACCTTGGTATGGATTTATGTTCACTTTCTCTTCCATCTTGAATAGGGAATGTGAAGGTTTAATGGAACTTGAACCACATTTCTCTTTCTTGGGCTCTTTCCTTGACTCGTTTTATGGGTCTTCATTATCTCATTATTTTCCTTCTAATCCAATCTTAGAATTAGACCCTCCAACCTCTTCGATTGATCCAAGCTTGCTTACTAGATATGCCATGAGGAGATACATATTGTGACATGTTCCAATGACTTGATATTCTATCCTTGAAAATATCTTCTTCGATGGATCTCAAGGGTTTTTATGAACATACTCATTGAGCATGGATAGGGTTCTGCGACTCTCTTCTTAAATCGATTCTTGGATCCATGCAACTTCCCATAAATATCCCAATGAAACTTGATCCAATACTAATATGATTTTTAAACTTCCACGAATATTCCAGTGGAATAGGTCATCACAAAAAAACTTATAATATTATGAAATCTTATATTTATGTGGTTTATTTCCTTAGAGCCAAAATTTATTATCTGTAGAATATGGATTGCATCTAAGAAATAAATAATATATAAAAATGAAACAACATGTACAAAATACACACCATCCAGAAAAATGAACACAAGTTTTGACCTGGGAAACCCAATATGGGAGAAAACCTAGTTAGAAGGTGAGGCCTATGCTCTACTCTCTTTTATTTAGTTATAAAATGCACATACAAATTAATGGGAACTCACTATGGAGTTACCTTTTGACATTTTGGCCTGAATGACTACTACAAAATCCTCCTTGTCCTTTCTTATGCTCACAAATACCACTTTTAGATGTTTTGTTAAGCTATGGAGCAAGATACAATACAAATAATGAAACCCCTTCTCCTCCTAGTGGCTTGGTATTTAACATAGCTCGATAGTCATCTAGGGGTATGGTTTTGACTTCCTCAACCCTTAATTGTGAAAAGATTTTGTACCTTCTAAAATCTTTTTGAAAGTACTCATGTGGCCATCCCCATATGTGTGAGTAATGGGGGCTAATGTGGCATCCTCTCGTACCATGTTGGTGAACTTTCAAGAGGCATAACTTTCACATACAAAGTTTGATTGAGGTGTTTGATGCACCATTGGAAAGGTTTACAAGTGTAGAATATGGAATATTCCTCCAAAATAGGTTGTATTTCCAAAAAAGGGTTGTTTTGTGCCTCAAAGTGGATCTAGAATATTTCAAACAATTTCTTACCTTAATTTTCAAAATTAGGTCTTACCGCTAAAATGACATTGTAAGTTTATTCCTCCAATTTTTTTCCACTCTAAAAGAAACGAAATAGATGAAAAATAATATAATGATCCAATATGGATCACATCGACTAATCAATTTCATGGTGTCTTCCTTGAATGGACTAGTCTTCTTGAAAGTGCTAGATGTTCTTGAAAAATACAAGGATGCACAATATATGGGTGAGTTGTTCATTAAAGTTAATGAAGATGTAGGTGTTTATTATTGTGTGCAAATTATTACAAATAATGCACATATTTGCAATTCCATTGGCATGCTTTTGGAAGTTAAATATCCACAAATATGCTAGGTGTCATAAGCACTCTTTCCATGAGGTCCCTCAAGATATCAAACAATAATTACGTTCACAAAGAGTGAGAACTCCACATTCATGTGTTCAAGAAGAATGGTTATAAGGAAGCATAAATTAGGAAAATTATTCAAAAATATGAAACAATAACTTGAAAATAAGGATGGGAAATGAACCTAAAAATTATTCCTTCCATTCATTCAAGGTGCTACTGATATGATAGATGGAATCCTTAGAGAGAATAACATTAATACTTCTTTAAAAGCTCTTAACATGATTATAGGAATGATGTAGTGTTCCTTAACCCTTAGACTACTAGGTATGTCCATATATGTGTTGGGATTAGTAGTGGTTGCAATTCCCTTAGCATATTCATTTTCTCACCCTTGTTTCTTTGACAAGTGTTACTAGTTGCTACAATGTTTAGGATATCTATTTTCATGCCTTACCAAAATATTGAGTGCTTATCTTTTTCATAGGTTTTGTAAAACTAGATTGACCCACTATAGATCATGAATGCAATTCCTCTAAGACCATTTTCTTTAAGGTATAATTATTTACCAACACAATGCTCCCTTTTTACCTCCATATATCTTGCTACCATGTATACCCTTTAGTAAGGTTGGGATCTTTGTGAAGCCTTTGGATGAGTTTAAGTATAGTGTGATTTTCTATTCATTCTCAATGTGTTTCCTTAATACAACCTCGAATGAGTAAATATAAGGTAAATGTGGATCCATCCTCCTCAATCCCTAGATAAAGAATCAACCGCAAAATTTTATTTACCCTTTGGTGATGATAACCTTTGTTGTAGAAAATGTTTCATACTATGATGGTTCATCTTGATATAGAAATACCTTCCTATGAGATATGAGTGTCAAGTCTCAAATGCATGAAGGATGGACATCATCTCTTTCTCATACATTTATTTACACAAATTTTAGCCACACAACCACCTATTGGTGAATTACAAGGGGTACCCTTCTTGAATCAAAACTTCTCCAAGAGCCCTACCCAACAAATCACATTCTAGGACAAAGTCCTTAGTAAAATCTATCATTTCTAATACTATAGTAGTGTACATGACACCCTTTATAGCTGAAATTTCCTACTCAATGGCCTCACTCCATACAAAGGCATTATTTTTTAGAGATGAAGTTAAAGGAGCAACAATATTTCCATAATTTTTTACAAACTTATAGTAGTAGCATGTAAGTCTTAAGAACACATGCATGGTCTTCATCATCTTGGGAAGGGTCCAATCTTTGATAGTGAATTTTTTTTTCATATCTACTCATAATCCATATTGAATTACAATAAAAAAAAAAAATTCAACCTCTAAATCCCCCAAAGAACAATTGGAATGTTTTAGGAATAACTAAGGGTTATGCAAAAAGGGCTAAAAAAAAAGTTCATGAGGCTCTGAAAGGTGGATGGGGCATTGAAAATTCCAAAGGGAACCAATAAATATTCATAATTAAGTTCATGTGTGCGGAAATATATCTTAGAGATGCTTTCCTCTTTCATTTGTATTTAGTGGCATCTGGAATGAAGGTCAAGTTTAGTAAAAAACTTGGCACTATGAAGTTCATCCAAGAGATCATCCATAACTAGGATAGGGAATTTTCCCTTAATGTTTAGCTTATTAAGATCTTGGAAATTAGGAAACATGCACCGATTTCCTTCCCTGTTTAGTACCATGACCATCAATGATGAGTAAGGATTGGTCCTGGGATTCATGACTCCAACTTTCAATGATTCTTCAATGATATTTTCTATTTCATTCTTCTACGAAAAAGGGTGAATATAGGGATGCACAATGGGTACTTGTAATATCCCCTCTTAGATGGCCAATATAACTTATGTCTTCTGCTGCTATATTTCAATGATTTTTGGTTCAAGTGTTTCATCAAACAATTCACTAATGTTCCTTAGTACCCCAAAAATAACCCCTTTTACTCAATGTTGTTGTGTTTTAGTGAATAATTGGCTCATGCATTTTATTAAAATCTTTGTTGGAATGCTCAAAACTCACTGTAAATTACTCCTTACTGTTGTTTTTATGATTTTATGGTCATTTCTACTATGTTTTAGTGTTGATTTGGTTTAGCACTTTAGTCAAAGAGTTTGTCGTGGATGTGTTATATGTGCTATCTGCTCATGTTTTCAATGTTTATTTGGTTCGATTTTTTCATCAAACAATTAACATCAAGTACATCATATATTTGGCACAAATAAAAGGATTTATAGCATGTAATGTCAAGATTAGGGTTTACATGAAAATTTCAATAATGATAAAAAAATTGTTCAAACTGTAACAACAACAAATGATCAACAAATACAACAAGAATATTATTGTTTCTAACCTGACCCCACCACTATTGTACAATATTTATTGCATAGGAAAGTCATCTTCATTTAATGGTAAAATCTTAACAAATACAAGATGGGATTTCTGTTATTTACGACCTGCCAATTATCATGCTTGGGCTGCCTCTAAACACTTGATTGGTCCCCCTTTTTAGACACATTGAATAGTAGATGAATGGAAAAAAATGTTGAGAAGGGTTGATGGGTAGAATAAGAAATTGTCTCCCTTGGAAGTGATCCCCTTTCCCCTTCCTTCCACAATCTGTAAACAATGGTACAACTCCTCTGTTAGATAATATGAGATGTAAATAAATAAGATAGCTTCCTAGAGAGTGCCACAAATTTCCCACAAGATTATTAAAGGTATGACCTTCTTTCCCACTAGTTGATAATGGATATTCGACCATGTTTTAAACTTCCCACTGGCTAAGAATGAAGATTTATCCTTCTTTATTAGGCTTCTCTCAAGCTTCCATAAATTGAATATGAGGGTTTGGCCCTCACAAATACCCCCAAAACTATGCAATGTTCACACAACTTATCAAGGATGATACATCTCTCTTCTGCAATGAAAACCTGCGAGAAAGATGAGTGATTTCTCCAACCAATCAACTCAGGTGGAATATTTCACCACCGAAACCAATTCTCAACAAGGGTTTTTCTCCAAAACCCCAAGAAAAGCTACAAGAGCTCTCAAAAATCCAAGTTTAGAACAATAATCATGCATAATGAGAGAATGAACTCCTAATTCTCCTTTATACCTTTTTTCCCCTCAAGTGACATGTTAATCAATATTTAGTATTTCCTCTAAAATCACCTTATTAATTTATTAAAACTTTTTACTCCCCTCAAGTGACATTTTAATCAATATTTAGTATTTCCTCTAAAATCAGTTTGTTAATTTATTAAATCGTTTTACTCCAAAAAGTGATTTATTTCACTTTAAAGCATTTATGAGCACTGGAAGTCACTTTTTCACCATCTCAACATTTAGAGATTTTCCTCTCATTTCCAACGAGCTATTACACTAAGGTGCTTCTATTAGATAATGTATTAAAATTACAACCTTAGTGAAGTCCATTAAATAATTCTCAATAATACGCTTGAATTATGGGAACGATTGGAATGCATTAGACTCTAAATTTGACTATGTAGGAGTGATCCCAATGATGAAATATGATAAATGGACCTTCGAAAGCATCATATAAATCCTATAAAAACCATGATCTCACTGATAACATCCAATTACCCTTCTTATCAGGCTGACACAAAACCATAAAGTCATCTAGAACTACATAGAAAGGGAATCCAAAAATGGGGACATTACAGTCCTCCCTTCCCAAAGATTGCTTATCCTTAATAAATGCCATCGCAACCATACTATCAGTAGGATGAACCAAACTAAAACTAAGAGTGATTCAAGGGTATGAAATTAACCTGGAAGATAAGAAGTAGCCTCAGCTCAAAGCAATGTCCAGCAAGGTATTGACAAAAGAAGCATCTTGAATACTACTGATAACTAGAGCAATCAGATACTGCATAAAATCGGTCAACCCCTCAGAGAATTTCTCTTAAAATAAACCAATCCAATTCACCATAGGATTAAACTCCTAGAAGTAAAAACTGGCTCTCCCCTCTTTATCATTAGCTGAACTTCCAAACCATGTAGTCCTAGGATCCCAAGCTAGTCTCAAAAAGGAACCACCATGACAACGATGCACCATTCTGATCATAACAGTCTAACTATTGTTCCCAGACTCCATTCTCCTCTCCTGGAATAAAAAATTGAAGTACATGTAAGGGATGAATCCAATACGATGAATCATATCCTACAAAGGCATCTCAGTGAAGTCTAAGTCTGCAAATCCACTACCAAACTTGATCCTTGGTATCGACGGATTAAATATGTTCTACCATATATAATAATTCTCAACATCTCTCATGACAGTCCAAAAATGAAACAAACCAATCACTGTCACAACTCTTCCACTCATCATCAAAATTTGAAACAATCTACCAATCAGATGAATTCCTAGATCCCACAGCCAAATGAGAAGTCCACCATCCCCAACACCTACTGACTCCTATTGTGCTAAATTGATAACCATTGGAATCTAATTAATCCAAGTATTAGATTCATTTTTTTTATCTAACCATATGGTGGAAACAAGGTAATAGGATTCAACCATGTTCCTACTAATCTGCACAACTCGTGCCAAAATGTACCGAGAAATATGTTTTCCAGATCACTGACAATGTACTCGGAAAAGCCATGGATTCGGAAAAACTCCCTGAAAAACAACTCTGCCACCTACGTTTCCCCATACTCTGATGAAATCATGAAGAAATGTGATAACTGGATCAACTGATCAACAACTACATAAATTCAATCCCTGACATGCACCTTCGATAGATCTGTGATGAAATCCATCGTCAAACTCTCCAAATTTTGTTTTAAAATGAATAAAGGTTTCTATAATATTGAAAAATGAGTATGCTATGACTTGTTATGATAACAATTCATACACTAACTCACATGTCAGAACACATCATCCTTGAGGACCTTCCATGAGAACCTTTCTCTGGTCTTCTAATAAGTTTTGAAGTATCTAGGGTGTCTTGCCAAAGGTGTTTCGTGTATAGCCCTCATGATATTCTCCCTAATATTAGACTCAAGGACTAAATATATGTGATCTATGTAGTAGATAATTTCATCCACCACTATGTACCTATCATCTTGAATGTGGCCATCCATTAACTCACAAACAAACCTATTCTTGGAATATTCCACCATGAGGTAGGATGTCCAATCAACTAAAATATTTGTGAGCCAATCCCAGATGGACTAGATATTCTCCAGATGTACCCTCACACCCTTCTCTCTCATCTTGATTTGATGGTACCCCGAACACAATTCAATCTCAAGGATGCATACTGCACCATGAAGCTCATCCATCAACTCATCGATCTTGGGTAAAGAAAAATCAATGGTATGCTTGAAGCCTATGTTAGGAGGTCTCCCTATAGGAATTTATCCAAACCCTTGGTCATGTGCGTATGGGATAAAATAAAATTTATGAGCATACATCACCATACAATCCTCAATAAAAAAGGATGGGACAATTTTATGACCCAACACATTGTCCTCACAAGAATATGGATCCTCACATGGATTATCAATAAAATTCTCTACATCACCACTTTATATAACTGTATACCACTTTTATCATTCAACTCCCCTTTAATCTTATCATTTGCACTCACTCCACTAGTTTCATATGAACCTGGATCCCAAATTGATGTGTCCACTCACTTCCCTCTTGGTTGGTCCACAAGTTAGATACTTATCTATCTCATATATAGCTATGAATTGAGCCTTCAATTGGATCTCCAAAATGGGTGCCTCATGATCCCCATGACGCAAACTATGTGTATAATAATAAATTTCTGAATCATACCTCTCTTCAAGCTCCTACAACTCTGAATTCTCCTTGTGTTTGACCATCAAAAGAGTCCCTCCGCTCAAATCATGAGTACCACTAACATCCTCCTGTGTTATGTCTACCATAAATGACTGAGTCTTTGTCGTGGATGATTAAGAATGTGCCAAACTCATGTCCAGAAAAATCTCATCGTAGTCATCATAATCATCATCTATACTCTCAACCTATCCATCACATGTTCTGGTGTTACCGACCTCATAGGAAAAATCTAATGATATATTGGAGGCTGATGTTTTGTCAACCTCATTGCACAAATCCTCAACATGAGTAGATGCATGCACTTCTAATAATTCATCCTAGGGTTCTATCAAACTTCCTTCATGAGACTAGGCATCCATGTCACCAATCACTTTGGATTTGATGGTGAAAAATTCCTATAATGACATGGATGCATGAAACAACTCACCAAGAGGCTCATACTCCCTCAAATAATATGAGAACCCTTCATTCTTCTTTTAAATTGATATGCGATGCTCCAAAAACTCACGGTGCTATGAAAATGTTGTTAGATTCTTTTAAATTTCCCTGAGTTGCCAAAATTATGCCATGAGTTCTTGATTTGTCTTCATATTTCCTAAGAGCTGAATGCAAGCCTTGATACCAAGTTACCACTGTTGTAAATATGAAAGTATAAGTGTTGGTCACTTATTGGTAACAATCTGAAAACATATATCTATTGTTTCCCCCCTTAGGTTGGTAGGATGAACAACTATGATACCATTGTACTATACCATCTTAGATGGCTTATATAACCTATGTCTTCTGCTACTACATTTCAATGATTTTGGGTTTAGGTGTTTCGTCAAACAATTCACTGTCATGCCTTAGTACCCATGAAATAACCCCTTTTACTCATTGTTGTTGTGTTTTAGTGAATATATGGTTCATTCCTTTTGTCATACACTTTGGTGACATGCTCAAGACTCACTATAAAGTACTCCTTATTGTTGTTGTTATGATTGTATGGTCATTGCTAGTATGTTTTAGTGCTGATTTGGTTTAACACTTTAGTCAAACAGTTTGTTGTGGATGTGTTATGTGCTAACTGTTGGTGTTTTCAATGTTTATTTGGTTAAAGTTTTTCATCAAACAATTAACAACAAGTACATCATATATTTGGCACAAATAAAAGGCTTTATTGCATGTAATGTCAATATTAGGGTTTACATGAAAATTGTAATAATGATGATTTTTTTTTCAAACTGTAACAACAACAAATTATCAACAAATACAACCAAGAATATTATTATTTTTGACTCGACCCTGCCACTCTTGGACAATATTTATTGTGCACAGGGAAAAACTTTTCATTTAATCTCTAACAGTGGTAAAATATCAACAAAGACAAGTTGGAATTCCTATTATTTTTTACCTTTCAATTATCATGCTTGGGTTGCCTCTAAACCATGGATTGATCCCCATTTTTAGACAGATTGAACAATATGTTAATGGCAAAAAATGTTGAGAAGGGTTGATGAGTAGAAAAATAAATCATCACCCTTGGAAACAATCCCCTTTCCCCTACCTTCCATAATCTTTAAACAATGGTACAACTCCTATGCTAGACAACCTGAGCTGTAAATAAATAAGACGAATTCTTGGAGAGTGCCATGAATTTCCCACAAGATGATTGAAGGTACAATCTCCTTTCCCACGAGTTTATAATGGATATTCGACCCTATTTTGAACTTCCCACTAGCTGATAATGAAGATTCAACCTTCTTTATTGGGCTTCTCTCAAGCTTCCATAAACTGAGGATGACAGTTTGGCCTTCACAAATACCCCCAAAACTTTACAATGTCCACACAACTTAGAAAGAATGATATATATTTCTTTTGCAATGAAAACCTGTGAGAAATCTAAGTGATTTCTCCAACCAATCAGCTAGGGTGGAATCTTTCACCACCAAAATCAATTCTCAACAAGGGTTTTTCTCCAAAACCCCATGAAAATCCACAAGAGCTCTCCAAAATACAAGTTTAGAATAATAATCATGCATAATGAGAGAATGAACTCCTAATTCTCCTTTATACCCCATTTACCTTTTTCCCCATCAAGCGACTTTTTAATCAATCTTTAGTATTTCCTCTAAAATCACCTTATTAATTTATTAAACCTTTTTACTCCAAAAAGTAATTTATTTGACTTTAAAGCATTTATGGGCACTCGAAGCCACTTTTTCATCATCTCAACATTTAGATATTTTCCTCTTGGTTCCAACAAGATATTGCACTAAGGTTACCCTCTTAGATAATTTATTAAAATTACAACCTTAGTGAAATCCATTTAATAGTGCTCAATAACACTCTTGAACTACTTGAACGATTGAAATGCATCAGAATCAAAATCTCACTGCGTAGGAGTGAGACCGATGATGAAAGATGATAAGTGGACCTCTGAAAGAATCATATAAATCCTCTAAACTCCCTGAGATCATTGATAACATATAATTACCCCTATGATCAGGCTAACACAAACCCATAAAGTCATCTCCAACTAAAAATAAATGGAATTCGAAAATGGGGACACTACAGTACTTGGATACCTGGAATCAAGGGAATATCATAGTCATGCTCCACACATGAAGGTGGTAATATCTTGGGTGTTTAAAATATCTATTGGTGCTTAGTGAGGATGAGCTGCAAATTAGAATGAATCTCCTATGGGGTGTGTCCACCACTTGTATGGAATTGAACTATGCAATAATTCCTAACTTTCCTAGGCTTCGATAACTTTTCCATATGATGAGAAGTAATAATTTTAGGGGAACCATATGTAATACCATTAAGGTTATGTTTCTATCCATCCTTAGTGAATATAATGTATATATCGTTGAAATCCATGATGACAGGTCCCAAAGTGAATAACCATTTTTCCCTAAGAAATACATCACAACGACCCATTTTAGTAGCAAACATGTGATATTTTAGATCAGACTAAGCCATTTGAAGTTTAACATTTTCACATTGACCCACATTTTTTCATGTCATCATAATTTGAAAATTAGGTATGGTATGGACATAATAATGGGTTTCTTCAGCCACTCTCCTATGAAAAAGTTATGGGTGTTTCCACTGTCAATCAAAAAAATTGCTTTGTGGTGCTTGATGTAACCAATAAACTTCAAAGTTTGGGGTGAAAAAAAACCTATTAAGTCATGGATAGAAATTTGGGGTTCCTCGTAAGGGAATTGCAATATGGTTTCTTATTCTATGGGATGGGTTTTGTCATCCAATGCTAGTGTCTTCAACTGGTATATATTTTGAGTAGTCTTGTGGGATACATCAATTCAAATAAGTTTTATTCTTTACATTTGTGCCCTTTGAAATACCACTTATCACAAGTATAGAAAAAATTGAGGCATTGGCATTCTACTATTTGTTACTAGGACAAATTATTGTTTCTGAATGGTTGAGAAGTGGAGGCACTAAGGGTAGGTGCCACAATAGGGTTAGGGTAATTAGTGAATGTAGGTCTTTCAGTTTGGCCATTGATCACCATCTTGACTTCTTTAGCTATTTCAAAAGCTTCCAACCATGTGATTGAGTGTTGCATCATGACTTGTGCTCTAATTACCTCCCTTAAACCTATAATGAAACATTCCTTAAAATATGATTTGGATAGGTCCTCTGTGTGGAATGAAAAACGATCTAAGGATGTAAAAAATTCAATAATTATGCACGTTTGGCATAATTCTGTGAATCATCCTAGATAGTGAGTGTCGCATTCAAAACAAACATAAATTGTTCCAGATTATTTTTGACATGAAATGAGAGAGGATATATAATAATTAAATGTACATAGATATATCATATATCCAATAATATAACAAAAATATATAAGAGATATCACATAGATACAATAATACACAATTTCTATTAATGAGTGAAATGTACAGAACTGTAAAAATACAGACTGAATGAACTCACTAGAATGGTGACAACTTCTCTCTGAGAAGAGATGTGATGGCTATGCTCATTCGCAAAAATAGTATTACAATGAGGCTCTAAAGGATTTTTTAACATAAATAAAATCCAAAACCCTAAACCCAAAAGATGAAAATCCAACAGTTTTGTGGACCCCGTTTTGGGTAGTTTGGTGTATCAACTTCTCTGGGGCGTAACTTTGGCATACAATATCCGTTTGGGGAACACGATAGCTCATTGGAAAGGAATCATAAAGGTGATTTATTTTTGAGAAACAATCAAAGACTTTCAATATCATTGAGGTGATTTATCCCAAAAAAACTTCATTTAGGCCCTCAAAATTTCCCCAGAAGTTTAGGAACCAAAAAACTGCTAAAAATAGTAAATTTCCAAAAGACTATTTTGAGCAAGTTGTAATAGGTGTGTGGCCACCAATATCCACTTGGATCAATCCTCCCTCCTTAGGAATCAATGATTTCCATTGTGTTGAGTTCCATGTGGAGAGGGAAAAGTGTTTGTTCAATCTGCATCTTGATGAGCTACTTGCCTTGCTGGAGAAGTTGTGTTGCTTAGCTTGTTGAAGGATGTCACGAACCTATGGATGGAAGGGTTGGGAATTTTTAACCAGTATAGATACATGAGATGAATATTTGTAGAAGGAATCCTTGTTCTTTTCTTCAATCTTGTCGACTTTCTTCTGTTGGACAAAAGGTGTGCTTGGATTGAGGATGCAATGGTTACAGTGTTCTTCTATTCACCTTTTGAACAGATAGTGAAGAAGCTGAATTTTGTAGTATTGTATACTACCTTGCGACATTGTTTAGGTGGGACAATAATTGGAACTACCTTCGGTATCCTATAGAGATGACCCTCCATAGTAACAATAACACTACGATGTCGATACTCATAAATAGCATGGCACTTCCACATATATGGCTAGCCCAACAGAACATCAAAAACATTCAATGGGGAAACATCACATAATATACCTCATCCTTGAAGGGATATATGTCATATGACAATCGACACTACTGACTAACACAGAGGTCTCATCCTCGACGAAGCCACTAAATGTTGTATGGTTGTGGGTATGGTGTTGTTGACAATCCCAACTGTTTGACGACCTTTGTTGAGATGAGGTTCTTATGGCTTCCGCTATCAACATTAAAATGTAGCGGGGCCCCCTTCACCCACATCTATGAATGAAAAAAGTGCTCCCCCTCTTTAGGATCTGCAGGTTCTTCTGGTTGAATTGTTGCAGTTGCGACAATAGAAATGGGGTCTGTGTTGATGATCTGTCTTTTCCCATTTTTTTTCTGAATCATGGTTCGGCTCCTTGTCTTTGATCTCATTGGATTACCGGCCATTGATGAATGTCGTTAACCAATGCGAGGCAAACTCACCATTGATGTCAATG
>SNQJ01S0017160.1:92613-123473 GCA_010110895.2 Picea sitchensis
ATAATAATGTGAAACCCAAATGTATTTATGAAAATGATATGATGAAGGTTTAATTGGGCGATGAAATGTAAGGAATAGTGAAGGGAAAGGTGGATGAAAATACGACATTTCTGAGTCCCAACAATATCCACCTAGATCATCAATGGACTTAAAAAATTGGGTCCAATGAATTTAGGCTCCATAAGATTTCTTATACCATTGCTAATGTTTTGAATCCAAGTATAAGACCCCCACTTTAAGTTTATATAGGTCATCAATAATGCCATAGAGAGAGAAACATAATGCTCCATTTGATTAACCCAACCAGATGGATCAAAACCATAAAACATGTTCATGTCCAATTTTGGAAAGTGATGTCATGAATTGTGATTGTGAAAGGGTGTGTGATGACTATGGTTACCCAAAAATAATGTATTAGGGTGTTTCTCTTCATCTGCTAAAGATTCCCCTATGCATAGATCCATGTGGTGTTCTAGACCCTTATCTTTTCTAGAGTCCAATATAAATACTATAAATTATGTGATCTCTTCCTTCTTGTTGGAAAGGTGTCGACACATCTATTGAGCAACCTGTGAAGATATCTCAACACTTTGGTGATTAATCTTTTACTGAATGTGATCAAGTGATTTTGAAATCTTTTGGTACTTAAGGTGTAGGTAGTCGTTGGTTTCTATGTTATGAGTATGGCCCATGGGACCACTTAGGATCTCATGTGATGTGTTATTCCTGACTTATCTCAACATGTTCAAGATTATAAGAGAGTCTATTGGGAGGTATCACCAACAAATGCAATGTGAGTACACACAAAAATGGGTTTTATAGAGGTGTACCACCATGATCAACATAATGGAAGGAATATTTTGAGATAGGTCTCCCACAATGGTGGCAATATTGCTCTTAGTTAAGTATTACTATATTGACAAAATTCCCAAATTCCTTCTAGATGCAATGATGTAGGAATTTCGTTGGTGAAATGAAAAGTCTAGGGTTTGCAAGGTCCTAAGGATAAAGGAGTTTCAAGTGTGATATGTCTCTCATATACGGAAGGGTTTCCAACAATAGTAATTGAGTATATATTTCAAAAAACTAAATAAGGAGGATAAACCATGCCCTTAGCTATACTACCCGATTCCCTGGTATGTAAGAGTGATCTCCCCAAGTGTTTCTCTTAATGTACTATAGAAACATGATGGTTGTATGTTTATTTAAGGATAGTTTCAAGTTGATCCAAATGGATATTGGTGGCCACCCACCTATTCCAACTCGCTCCGCTTGACAATTTTTAGTTCAACACGTTCTTTTATAATTATTTGCAATTGTGGGTTCTACACTTCCAGGGTTGTCTGAAGCCCTGCAAAACTTCTAGGTGGATATTAGTGGCCACCCACCTAATCCAATTGGATTATTTTGGAATTTTTCATGTCAGTACATCTTTTTGTACTTCTAGGGTCGTTTTGGGGCCCTAAACAATGTTTTTTTGGGCTTGCCACAGTCAAACTATAGACAAAGTTAGATATTGACGACATAACGTGTAGTTCTTGAAAATACCTTTCCAATGGGATATCATGTACCTAAAACTAAGGTTGCATGAAAAATTTATGACCCAAGGAAGTTGAGGTGCCAACTTACCCATCCGACCCCACATAACTTTTGGCATTTCATCTCCTAGGGTTAGGTTTTTGGATATCTAGGGTTTTGGAATTAATGAGTAATGTTAAAAAGGAATTTGGAGCCTCATTGTAATCATTCTTCTCAGAGGGAGTCATGTAGGAACCACATCTCTTATGAGATATATCTACCACCATTCGAGCAAGTTGTTTTCAGTTTTGCAATTTTACAGTTTCAACCTATTTTATTTATTCGATAGAAGTTATTTTTCACTGGATATCTATTTTTTATTCTTTGTATCTCTGTGTTATTGTATTCAGTATGTTATTCATTTCGTTCTGCTCATAAATCCGGATTAGTGGTATCAAAGCGATTTGTTCTTCATTTATTTTTCTTCGTGCATGTCCCCGACAAGATCTGGGTACAAGGAGTTGGGACTCGAACCAGTCGGGCCTTTGCAATATAGGTCATTCTGAGCCCGAAAAAAACCCATGGGGGATGATAAGAAAGATGATGGAGTAGGAGATTATTTTAAAAAAATTCTCAAGGAAGCCCTTACACAACAAAGGAATGAAATGATGGACAACTTTTCACAAATCCTTCAGTGACTTCCCACAGGAGATGCATATTCATAAAGTAGCCATGCAACCCCCTTCAAGGTACAAGTAAATTTTGATATTCCATTATTTGAAGGACTGATATATGTGGATGTTGTAGATAAATGGTTGAATCTTCTCAAAGGGTACTTTTCAGTCCACAATTTTTCTGACAGGGAAAAGATTACTTTTTCACTCCTCAAGGCCATCCCCCATGTTAAGGACTTGTGGGATACTTAATCTGAGCAAAGGATCGTAGAGGAATCTAAAATATTTTTGGTCTCCCCCACATGGGATTCCTTCAGGGATGTTATTAAATAACAATACTACCCTGTTGGAAGCTACAAGGACCAATACACAAGATGGACCACATTGTGTCAGGAAAGGGACCATACAATACCATATTTCACCAATAGTTTCCATACCCTGTGCACCAAAATGGGCATCAAAGACTCTAAATGACATCTGGTGCTCAAATACCTCAAGTTTATACACAGATACATTAAAAACAAAATGGAGTTTCTAGAAATTTCATCATTAGGTGCAGCTTATAGATATTCTGTCAAGATCAAGCATAAATTTAAGCAGAAGAGGTGAGAGTTTAGATCTACAAAATCCTCATAGCCGAAGCAGGTAAAAGTAGACCCCAACCCACAAAACAAGGGACAGAGCAAATATGGCCACTCTCAGGATAACTAGTCCAAGTTGCAACACAAGAAGGGTAATGAGAAGTCGAAGAAGGATATAGGAAAGTGGTGTGAATACCATAAAATCCCTTGGCACAACAACAAAGAATGTCACTCCAAGTAGGTACTAGTGGACGAGATAAAAGATTATGAGTCAGAGGAATATTCTGACTCTGAATCAAATCTGGAAGGAGGGAAGTGGATTATCAATGTTGAACCCAACACTACTATCGAGACCACCAAAGTATAGCCAAGCAAACCAAAAGAACCAAAGGAACCATAACTCCTCTTTCACTCACAAATGTGGGTAAAGGGGGCTCTGCTTCATTTCATTGTCGATAGAGACAGTCAGAAGAACCTGATCTCAGCATAGGTCATCAAGCAGCTAGACTTGTCGATGACACCGCACCCACAACCCTACACCATTGGATGGCTTCGCTGAGGAAGATATTTTCACGTCAGCCAACAATGTCATATTCCCTACGACATCAATCCCTTCAAAGATGAGGTATTGTGTTATATTCCTCCCCTTGAAGTTTGTGATTTTATTTTAAGAAAACCATATTTGTGGAAGCAACATGTTGTGTATGAGTCTAGACCCCGTAGTGTTATTATTACTTTGGGTAGAAAATTATATAGGATACCATAGGTAGCACCGCCTATCACTATTTCTTTAATCTCTGCTAAGCAATGTAGTAAGGTCATTTCACAGACCCTTAAGTTCATCTTCTTTGTGATTCGTTCTCAAAGTAAGCAAAAGGTCGTCAGCACATCCATGGCCTCTACACAGAGCCTCTCTTTGTAGAAGAATAAAGTGGATGAGATCATGGAAGAGTACAAAGACATATTCTCCTCACCCACCAAGGTATCGATGCACTTCCAAGTCAAGCATCCAATTGATCTAACCCCTGGTGCACACTGCCTAATGGACCAGTCTATCATTGATTTTTTATGGAAAATAACAAAATAAAGCGTCAGATCCAAGAGCTACTTCAAAAGGGGCACATCATATCCAACTCCTCCCCTTACGAAATCTCGATTGTACTGGTGCAGAATAAAGATGAGGCATGGAGGATCTGCATTAATTATAGAGCATTAAACAAAATCAAAGTCAGGAATCAGTACTGAATTACCCTAACTGATGAATTTATTGACCAACTCAAGGGGGGAAATTTATTCAGCAAGATTGACCTAAAGTCTGGATACCACCAGGTTCCCATCGAACCGACTGATGCATGGAAGACAATTTTCAAATCTAAAGAAGGTCTCTTCGAATGGTTGGTCATGCCTGTTGAATTAAAAAATGCACTAGCCACTTTCATGAGGTTGACGGATGATGTATTGAGACCGTTCACCAACTCTTTTTTGGTGGTATATCTGGATGACATCCTCATCTTCAATAGAACTTGGGAGGAGCACATGCAACATATTTAGTGGGTTTTGAGCAGTATACGTCAGCACAAGCTATATGACAACTTTGAGAAATGCTCCTTTGGCATGAATAGGGTCCAATACTTGGGATACATTGTTGATGAGCATGGGGTACATGTGGATCTAGATAAAATCCAAGAAATCTGTGATTGGCCAGCCCTGACCACACTTACCGAGCTTTGAAGATTCTTGGGACTTGCCAACTTCTACCGATGGTTCACGTTGGGATTCTCCCATATTTCATAGGACCTCAACCAAGTGACCAAGGGAGGTGGCAGGCAAAAAATGTCATGGGGGAAGGCACAACAATGAACATTTGATTTTCTAAAGCATCTCTTATGCTCAACTCTAGTACTCTCCTTACTCAATCTACAACAATTGTTCGATATTGAGACTGATGCATCTGACTATGTTGTAGGCGCAATTATCACTCAACAAAATCATCCAGTAGCATACCATAGTGAGTCACTCTCAGATACCGTCTAGAAATACCCCACCTATGACAAGGAAATGTATTCCATTGTCCAAGCCTGTCGTCAATGGAAACATTACATTATAGGAAAGGAAACAATAATCCACACTAATCACAATCATCTCTAGTTCATATAGACACAAGGGAAGTTGTAGAATGACCGCCATCAAAAGTTGTCCACATACCTGCAACAGTTCCATATCAACATCAAGTATAAGACAGGGAGCACAAATCGTGTCGTTGAATTCCTCAGTCGACTTCTCGTGGTTGCACTCACCATCGTGATCCATTCTTATGGGAATGAGGCATTTGAGTGACCCCAACTTGATCAGTGAGATCCTAACTTCACCACCAGTTATCATCTCTTGGGTATAGGCGTAAATGTTACATATTTTCACATTCAGGATGGACTATTATTCCATCTTGGCCATATCTTTGTTCTTGCAAGCGAGTGTGCAAAGATGATTTGGGAGGCTCACTACAGTCAGATGGCAGGATATTTTGGCTTGGAGAAAACTGTGTTCATTCTACAAAACCATTTTTATTGGCCAAAAATTCGACAGGACATCAACAAGTATATCATATCTTCCATTTCTTGTGTCATTTCCAAGCCATCCATAAAGAAGCAAGGCTCATACACCCTTCTGCCTACTTTCGAGAGGCCTTGGGAATCCATCTCAATGGATTACATGTTTGGTATTCCATCCACCAAGCAAGGAAATGATGTGTATTTGTGGTGGCTTATCGATTTTCAAATATGGCCATTCTCACATCCTGCAAGAAGAGCATCGCAACTACATATACTGCCAAGATCTTCTTCGAACGAGTTTGGTTCCATTTTGGGATACCACAGACCATCATCTCTGATCGATACAACAGGTTCCTCATCACATTTTGGTCATGTCTATGGTCACTGTTGGACACCAAGCTCATTAAACCCACTTCCTTCCACCCTCAAACCGATGGCCAAAAATAGGTCATCAATCAGATGATTGTTCACATTCTACGCATGTATAACTCTAAGAATCTTCATACATGGGATGATAGTCTTCCCTATGTTCAACATAGCTACCACATGGATCTCCATAGCTCCATCAACCATAGCCCCTTTCAGGTGGGGCTGGGATTCCATCCCTTGGGTCCCATTGATGTTTCACTACCTCTTGAAACCAAGCAGACAAATTCTTCCCATGTTCATTCTAAGGCCGATAAAGCCACCAAATTCATTGAGCGTATTCAACACATATTCCAACAGGTCCATAAGATTTTGCATAAATCCAATGCTAAGTACAAGAAACACCATGATCAATACTAGGTACCACACAAGTTTCAGGTGGGAGACAAGGTCTAGTTACATTTTCAGAAAGAACCCCTTACATGGCCCCATCGTAAGATCCATCCACTTCGCTATGGGCCTTACACTATCACCAAGGTTCTGGGTGACAATGATTTTGAGCTCAACACTCCCCCCTTCCTTGGATTGCACCCAATGTTCAATGTGGACCTCCTCCAACCATATTTTCCACCATTATTAGACACCTCAGAGATTGCAAAACAATTGGCACCAATAGAGCTCAAACCTAACTTCAAGGAATAGGTATCCACTGATCAAATAGTGGACACATAGGTCAAGGGAACTCACCAAAAAAGGATCCAACTTTATTGGGTTGTGAAGGTAGGGCAACTCATGCACCAAGGAAAGTGGCTCACCCGGAGCCAAATTCAACAGAATTTTCCTCACCTGATGGGGTCACTCAACGCAATGGAGACTATTTCTTCCTAATGGGGGAGGAATGATCCATATGGATAATGGTGGCCACCTACCTATTTCAACTAGCTCCACTTGACAATTTTTAGTTCAACATGTTCTTCTGTAATTCTTTGTAATTGTGGGTTCTACACTTCCAAGGTTTTCTGAAGCACTGCACATATTCTAGGTGGATATTGGTGGACACCCACCTAATCCACCTAGCTTATTTTGGAATTTTTCATGTCATTACATTTTTATGTACTTCCAGGGCCGTTTTGGGGCCCTAAACAATGTTTTTTTGGCTTACCATAGTCAAACTCTAGACATAGTCACAATTTGATGGCATAATGTGTAGTTATCAAAAATACCTTTCCAATGGGCTATCACGCACTTAAAACAGAGGTCACATGCAAAAGTTATGACCCCAGGAAGTTCAGGAACCAACTTACCCATCAAGCCCCACATAAATTTTGTCGTTTCATCTCCTAGGGTTAGGTTTCTGGATGTCTAGGGTTTTGGAATTCATGAGTAATGTTAAAAAGGCCTCTGGAGCCTCATTGTAATCATTCTTCTCAAACAGATGCACGTATCAGTTGTTATAAATAATAGGTGTGATCATTTAACCATAGACAATATAGCAATATTGTCACCCAACCATAGGTCGAAGGCACCCCCGAGCACCTTAACCTTGACAGAGAATAATTTTGGAATCAAACCCTGGGCCTAATAGCCAATCAAGATAGTGTATCACTCTCTAGAGTTATCATACCAAGTAGAAAGTCCAAACCATAACCAAGAGAGAGTCAAAGACTGAAACCGAAAATAGAAGTTGCAGTAGCTACAACTACAACTACTCTCCAGACTTTCACATAACTAAATTTCTGCAGTTGCGAGTTGTGTGTGTGAAAATGAGCTCCAACGTCCTATATTTATACTACTCTTCCTTAGCTGTCTCGGCCAACTTCTCATTCTGGAGGGTAAAAACTCAATATTAAATATTTCCTTTAGCCAACTTGTCTTCTAGGGTTATGTCCAATTCTTTAGGGTTTCTTCCTGCATCCCAAAATAGTCTATTCTTTTCAAGGTTACACGTGGAGGTTAATACCCCCTGCAACTACCATACAATCAAAACTCCCTCCTAGATAGGGAGGTATTGATGGCAATGGTCTTGAGCATAAACATACCATTCAACCGGTAGCATCATCATACCCATACATGATATCTCATGATTAGATCACGAGTACCATCATCACTATCAGTATCATCTGATAGCATCAACTTCATCATCTCTCAAATCCATACTCCATCTGAGTAATCAAGAATGATGTTGAATAAGTCACTCATTCCATAGAGTGATACAAGAACCATTCTTCTAATCCGAACATATGTTCTAGAAGAATAAATATTCCAATAGATGTTGAAAGCCATGACATGGGCTACAAGGACTATTCTTCTAATCCAAACATACGTCCTAGAGGAATAAATGTCCTGGACCATTTTTCTTCTGGAGAATGTATGTCCACCAGCACACTGACTACCCATCTAGTTGATAATCATTTCCAACACTAATGATGGTCTACATGGTAATCCAAATAATGCCATTCAATAGAAAAAAATTATGTCTATCCATAGTAGAACACAACTACTATCCAGTGGTACACAACCACACCAAGTAGCACATGACTACTTAATCAATGACCCATATTCACAACCAATGGAACACATCCATTATAGTAGCATACATCTACTGTCCAGAGACATACATTCTCCATAGAAATCATATCATCTAATATCAACCTGCATAAAACAATATCATGATATAAACTAAGTCATCTAAGTCATTCTTACACTCACATATGTGATATCTGAAAGAGCATATTCCCTCAAAAAGTAAAACATCAACCATGGGCTATCTAGACTATTCTTCTCAGGCATAGAAGAATAATTGTCCCTGATTTCTAATCCTAGACCATTCACCTAACTGGGTCATTACTCTGGCACTAGTCATAGTGCAACCTGGAGAGAATGAGTCTTTCCTAGGGAATTATTGTCCCTAATTTCTGAACCTGGACCATTCACCTAATTGGGCCATTCCTCCGGCACTAATCATAGTGAAACTTGGATAGAATGAGTTTGCCCTAGGAAATGAATGTCTGGACCATTTCCTAATGGAAATGATTGTTCTGCACCAACCTCCAAAATAGACTGTTCTTCAAAACTATTCACAACTTTGAACTTCAAAAGAATGACTGCCCAACTAGGTGGACCATTCTACTTAACCACTACTCAAAGTGACTTCCAAGAAGAATGACAGTCCTAGACCATTCCCCCTCACTAGAGACAAGGGGAATCGTTGTTTATGATACATCAACAATCCATCGAACCATTTTCATTACGCAAATGATTGTCTGATCTAGACCATTTTATGAATTGGAAAATTCCTGTCTGTGAGGAATCTCAAACCACTTTCTGAACTGGAAAATAAATGCTCATCCTGGACCATTTTTCAAAATGAAAAATGATTTTCCATAAATCAATAACACATCAGTGCTCAATCCCAACCTGGGAGAAATATCTTCCTTTTTCAATAAGGAAGACATCTCCACGAGCCCCAACTTGTTTCTTAAGTACGCAAATTTTTTCATCTTGGACATAGGCTTTAACAAAATGTCTCATATCTGCTCATCTGTGGAGATATATTGGAGAACCACTTCTCTTTTCTGGACTTCATCACAGAGAATGTAATGATTGATCTCAATGTACTCTGGTATGTCATGGAACATTGGTTTTCTCTAAAGGCTTCATATAACTCTGATCATTACAATATATCATGGTCAAATTCTACACTTATGTTTTCCTGCTAGCTCATGATATCGTGGAAAGGCTCAAGATGAAACATATTCAAGTAGCACTTATTCTATCATCATGAGATTTTTCCATGGATTAGCAATCCATCATCTCATACTTCTAAGTAACTATTATAATACATTATCTCTGTCATAGAAAATTTTCACCACGCTTCTGATGTATATGAGATACTCTGCATCAAGTTGTTTGAATCCATACAAGGTCTTCTTGTATCTGCATTCATGGGTCTCTTACTGGTATAAGATTCTTTTTCACTTGATTTATTGGGAAGAACAGTCTTTTACATGTAAATTCCAATCCATGGATACTACAAGAGGTATATCTTGAACAAGTTGTTGTCATAGTCTTCTCCCTCCTTCTGGAAGAACCTATCAATCTTGTAATGATTCCATTCATAAGTCTTTTTCACATTGTTTTTAATCATAACTTCCATTTATTCTGCTCGATTTCTTCTTAGTGAGTTCAAACCAAGCTGGTAGTATTTATGATTTTTGGTATAATAACTGGTTGTTCTGGCTTTTTCTTTCTCTCTTGGAATCTTCATGTTCTTCCTCATGTTTCTCTTTATCTCTTGGGTCCATGGACTCTATTGAGGAAAATATATGAAATGATCTTACTCAAGCATTTTCATACCTTCCTTGGCTAAAGAAAAGTAGACGGGAATATCACCCTATGTTTATTGCCAACAAAAATAACATCCTAACTCACAAGTATTAATTACGAGTGCTTAGGCTAGTTTTCTTTCAATAAAAGCTTGCTGGAAATTTACATTTTACGTAATTTTCTGAACATATCAGTTGCTGAAATGAATGTAAAGATAGAAGCAAAGTCACCAAGATGATAATCAAGACAGATGAGACATAAATCAATCCTTTATTTCATTCAAATTCACCAAAGAGTCATTTTATTTACAAAATCTCATGCATAAATTTTGGACCAAAGTCAAACTTAGACATCTCCGATGGAACATACAAAAGGACCTCTGACAGAAAACCAAAGATGAACTCTAAAAGATGGATCATCTTGCCACATATTTCTGCCCACTCGACTATGCACAATAGTCTTTGTCAGTCATGAAAACTAATTCACAAACAAACAAGTCTACACAGACTATCAAAGATAGATCAACACCTCTGAAAAAAAAGTGTCTGAATGATGTGATTCAACCCTGAATATTGTTGACTACAATAAGACCTTGCTATCATAAAAGAGAATTAGGCTTGTGATGAATAAATGGATGAATGAAAATTGAACTATCTCAACATAAACTCAAAGAGCAAACCTTAGTATGCTTCTACTTCTATCCTCCCTTTGTTTCCCCCTTTCCTTTTTCTTTTACACAAATTAGAATTGGTTGAAGTAGTTGAACCAACTCATTAGTTAAGCTAATTAAAAGACCCAACCAACTTTAGTTAAGGGGGAAAATTAATAATCATAATAAGGGTTATACGTCAATAATAACTAATAGGTGGGACCCCTTGTGACTCCCTTTAACTCATAACATAACTACTTAGTTAAGAAAAACACACCTCCTTGTGACTCCCATCCACATATTCACATTTGACAATTTAGCTTATGATATCTGAAATTATTCTCAAAAATATTACTCATATATCCAAAAAAATAAAACATGCGGTCCAAAGATCCCTGAAGTCAACTGTCAACAACAATAGATAAAATAACACTCAAAAGCCATATTTCTCGGTTTGTGAGGAAATTTTTCCCTTGCTAATGCTATCATCTTTTAGTCCTTCTGAAACTGTCTTAGGCTGTGTAGAATATTTAAACCTCATCTTGTTGATCATATGAGAGAAATCATAATTCCAATGCAAGTGGGAGGACACAAATTTACCATAATTATCTGAAGATGCGGAAGGGGAAGTAGTGGCCTTCTCTTTGAAAGAGGTGTAGTAGGCCTTTGTTTTCAGCCTTTTATTTGAATAGCACATCCATGTATGCATGATTGATTAGAAAATACTCTTTTAAATAACCATACATAACAACTCTTAAAATATGAAATAGATTTGGCTCAACAATATATCAGACTCATGCAATCCAATCCATACAAACAGTTTTCTTGTTTAGCAATGAGAAGGGGGTGATTAAAGGGTCCTGGGATATGTGAGGGGTTTGTATTGAGCGAAACATGATATGATGAGGTGGGTGGGGGGGTAGGGGGGAACGATTACTGCTTAAAGACAACAAAAATCAACTGCAAAGCAAAGAAAACATTACTATAGTTCAACCAAAACAATGCTACTGCCAACTGTTTCAGTGCATAATTTTTCTTGATTGTGATTAATGTTAGAAAAAGGAGTGAAAATGAATATGGGAAGCGATGGGGTTGTAATTAGCGAAAAGTGAAATAATGGTAGGGAATGCGAGCGGGTATTGTTCATAACATTAATCAAGCAATCCATATAATCATTATGTTACAAGGGGAAACACCAACCAATGATCATTGTGACCCAATAACAATTATTGTGTATTGGCTAGTTTACTGTTCATAGTCAAATATCTAACACAGTTCCATCATCAAGACAATATGCATTCCACAACAATCTGTAAGGATTTTTGTTCCTCTTAATTACCAATTTGCATATTATAAAAATTCTCAAATGTATAATAGTAACCATTTCCACTCTGTTAACCCTCAGAAACAACCACAGCCCACACATTACTTCAATCATCAGATAAACTCAAAAGTCGTGTTTCAAAATTTACAATGAAGTCATACTGTCACTGCAATCAAGACCGTCATTTAAAACATATGATATTCATTAAACATAGATAGTGGGCAGCTGACCCAATAATCCAGATTTAAATTTCAAAAACCATGATCGTCATTTAAACAGACAGACAACAACCATCATTCCAACACATGATATGCACAAAATAACTCAATCATGCAAGTGTAATTTTGTCCTTGTACAAGCCCAATTCAACATGACTCTAAATAATCAAAATATGGGCTATCCATCCAACACAACGAGGTACCAATACCATGCCCAACTTCATCATACAATAATCGAATTTGCAACAAAATCATGCTTAAAACTCTGTGACTATCTCTAAGTGTGGAGCCTGAAACTATCCATATCATACACAGTGAGCAACCACCCAAAACAACACAATGTGACATTCCATTTTACAATTTTAAACGCACAACCACAGTATTATCTCAACCCATCACGTTGAGCCATCGATCTAATATAGTATTGCTTTAATTTAACCAAACAACAATCAACCATGTTGTGTAACACTTGGGATCATCCCTAATGATGCAATCAAATAACCGTAACACATACAATAAATGGATTTTCTACAGTCATCCCGGTTGCAATAACCATTTGGCCTCAACAAAACAAATCATAGTTACAATGACCATTTATTCGTGGTGTAGGAACACCACACACACAAATGTAGTATGCGCGAGCATCATTAAGAAATTGTAACCAATGCCAAATCAAACATCCAAATAATCTATGTGAAAAAAGACAGTGATTGTGTATCACCCAATCAACGAATTAAATGATGAGCCTATACTTGGACTGTCGTAACAATCAACAACCGACCTACGATGTTGTGGCAACCACACACACCCACGCATCAACATGAAGCGAGGTCGTAACCTTCTCAAATTAAACAATATTGGGTTATCAAACACAAGGAGAGCAACTGTGTATTTTGAATTATCCAATTAACAACGCAGGGTTTGTCCATTGTAATAAACATGTAGTGACTAGGTACCAAAACCAACACAATTGTCACATGACCAACTGGGAGAGCCTGTACTCAAATTCGTTGAAAATACACAACCATCCAACAATAACCAAGTAGTAAACCTGACAGGCCACGCCAATCCTCTCTATCAACCCTTAGACCTGTAGAGTTAAGGGTTTTCTCTGTGACCAACACAGGGAAAACTAGAGCCAACTCCTTTCAATGGTGAAAGCTTTGAAGACCAACAATGCATATGCAAGGAGAACCACAACTTATTCGTGGACAGGTAACAAATCCCGTGTCAGGAAGGATAAAACAATAGGGTGAGGCTCCAATTCGGCCTGACAATGATACTTAGCACACATAGGGTATAACCCTCGTGGCTCCCCAATCAAGCAACCACAACATTGAAGTGAAGACAGGGTCGAGAGAGAACCAAATAACCCACTATGTGACCTTTAATGGTAAAAACAAACCAATGCTCAAGTGAACAGAACATAGTGACATAAAGTGCCTCCAACTATTAAACCCACAAAATCCAAACACTGGATATAGCGACGAATGCGTGAGGATATCCAGGAACCCAAGACCAAACAAAAACCCTCCAACCAAACCAACAAGGATAACAGAGGGCCCTTATGGATGCTAAAACCCAGGATGACCAATAACACTATGGATTCAATATTATTGTAGAGAAAACCATCAACGCTCCATTTCAAAAAAAAAATATTACATGGTTGCAATACTTAAATAAAGCACAAACCAATACACCTGAGCCAATATCAATTTCATAACCAGGGTAGACTCATGAATGGCCAAAAAACGACATACATGTAATCAAACACCTTAAAACACAAGTTGATCGAGGCATTCTTTTCTTCTAAGAAATCATAACATAACCACAACAACAAGTTTGAACAATATCCCTACTAGGGTGGCGGTCAATGGAGGGTGTAAGGGTGACGTGCAGTAAATGCACATCGCCTCCACACTCAAGTTCATTTAATTTCTTAGTACGCGCCAGCTATTATCTCAACAAATAATCCAATTTGAACCATGAATTGAAACAACCAACTTTTAATTGCCAATATCACCATTCACATCATATATTACCATTTCAACTATGCATGCCAACTATGGTTCTATATAACTTCAATAAATCACATGGCTATCATATGTTAGCTAGGATTTACAACAATCCTCTTAATGCAGATAATGTAGCAAGTTAGTATAGAATAATTTCTTCCCTTTGCATTTTTGTTCACATTGCTTAATCTCCTCTTAATTTTTCTTTATTTGTTATTACTAACATATATCTCCTGCAGGTGTCATAAGTAATAGATCCAAGAATAACAACAATGGTAACCATGAATAACCTAGGTCATTGTAACATAAAACTTTGAGCCTGGAGCAACAAAAGAAACATGTATAATTGATCCATCATCCAATAAAAGCAATATGTCATCAACCATGTAAGCAGTGTCGAACATTAGCATAACACCAAATAAGAAGTCGACCTGATCTCCAATCTACAAGGGGTTCCCACCTACTAGTATTATTTAGCATTATCATAATAGGCTTTAGCAACACTTTGCGGGCAAAAAATTCGTTGCGATTTTAATCGTCAACAAATTGGTGAATCCATAGGGAAATTTGTTTTCAATAGATTTAGGACTCAGAACTCATGGTTTTGTAGACCAAGAAAAGTAATTTTAGAAGATGTAACTAGAATAATTATGCAACAGGGGGAAGTGAGTGGATTTAATGGAAAAATGACTGGGAATTTGGGAATAACTTATGAAAAATGTTAAGTATGAGGTGGTTTATCCCTATATGCATAATAATCCAACCAGAATCTTCTCTTAACTTCAAAGAGAAAAAAAATTAGAATTTCTCTTAAAATCTCAATGGACGAAGAAATGGAAAGAAGAAGCGGGAGATAGTCGGTCCTTTACAAGACAACAGTGGAAATATATAACAATTTCAAGGGTCATTCAGAGGAGACATCATAACAGTTGTTTTAGCTTGATTGTTGTTGACTAACAATGCTTTGCAGGAGTGTCACTGTGTCAGAATTGATCCAAGATCCTAGCTTGACCAAGTTAACAAAATCATGACAAAAGTAAATTGCAGAAATTAAAACAACAACAATAAAAGACAAAGATAAAGAAACTGCAAGAAAATCTTTGAAACAAAAAGAATAATTAAGCTAGTGTAAAGTAGAAAAGGAAATGAAAGCAGAGCTAAGCTACTAATGTACAGAAAATCCAATCAACATTAGAACTTTTCATGTTGGTCCCTCACAATATTTCAAGCGAAGACTGTTAGTACTGTAGGAAAACAATTGCTTCTGTAAATCCTTTAAAATGTAAGAGTTAGTGTCCAAGACAAAATCAGTTTGGAAAGGACCCAACACTTGGAATTTTGATGTAATTATCAGCCCCTTGACGCACACAATTAGATCATCAAGATAGATATGGATACTAACCAATTCATCGAGGGTCATGTGCATAGGTATTTTAAAAGTGGTACATGTATCAAGTAAGATAGAAAACCATCAAATGTAAGACATGGTACCCCGATAAGTGATAAGAGTGGTTTTGTTAGCATCTACCCCTTTTACCTTAATTTTCTTGCAACTAAACAAACTGTCAAGTAAGGTTCTTAACTGTGACTCAACAACCTATTGCAGAACCATTTCCATACTGAGAGGAGGAAAATGATTTCTCATAATAGTCTGACTAAAGGTGCAAAGATGAATACAGGTTCTAATACGATCTGTGGCATTTGAAGAAGGTACCCAACTTGGAACCCATTTAGGGTGGGCAAGAAAAATAATCCTAGACCTTAAGAAGTTTCCCAACTCCCCTTGAGAGGTTTCTTTCAGTCCAGAGTTAACAAGTTCTTGTTTTTTCCTAGTTGGTTTCATAGTATGCTGAACAAGACCAGGATCAAAACCATAAGACCAAGCAAAAACCTTTTGAGATTCACCGAGTAGCCCGTTGGACCTCATCTCTTCTTTATCAGAACATTGGACATTTATTTTAACATTCGTTGAAGATTCAAGTGTCCTAATGTTCAGGGGGATGGTTTCAACCACCTTCTTTCATAACTCCTCTTATTTCTGTTTTTCTTTATTCCCTACATCACTTGATGAAAACGAACTCTCAAGAAGAGTCAAGCCCTCATGAATTTTATTGTTCTCTATGGATATATTATCCTCGGTCTTAAAAGGTTCATCTTGAATGAAAGAACAATTGCTCTCATTGTTAGGGAGGGCCTGCCAAGATTATACATTGTTGGGGATATATGAACGATATATGGATTGAAAGGAATAGTCAGGTCTGTGAGGTAAAAGTTGTTGATTAGGAGAAACTACAAAAACAACTAATCGACCAGCCATTGAATTTAACTCCCTCTTAACATGAGTGATGTTGAAGGATAAAATGTTCGAGATAAGCACCCAAATAATTTGGGAGTATCATTCCATCATCTTGTTTCTAGGAGAGCATATTTTTCGTTTCAAGTTCACAACAAGCTCAGAATCTCTGAAAACGGAAAGGTGACCACAACCAAGGTTAAGGGCATTTTCAATGCCTAATAATAAAGCTTCAAATTTAGTGGCATTGTTTGTGCAAGCAAACTCTAACTTGTAAGACATATTATGAATTCTTCCTGCAGGGGAAACCAAGATAATGCCAACTCCATTTCCTTCATTAGAGATTGAACCATCAAAGTTCATATGCCACACATCATCTTCTAAATCGATTCTTTCCAAAGGAATATTATCCTCTTCAGAAAAGATGGAGTAGACTCCTAGGTCCTCTTCGATATAGTTTACGCTAGATTGTGGAACACTCTCTATGTAGGGTGAAATTCTTTCCTCTCTAAGGACTATAATTTTCTTACCATTCCGAGGAATGGATAAATGTGTCCCATCGAGTGAGAGGTATCTACATGTTAAGGCTTTCCAATCTCTTCCCAAGATAATTGAGTAATTTCTTACATGCATATAAATGACTTGAATACTGAGGGTTGTCCTTATCTTAGGATGAGCGCATAAAACCAAGGTCACATCTTTAATCTCGCCTATGTTTGTTTTTTGTAGAATATTATAGGAGAGCATGATTCTGACGTTTTCATTTGTACAAGACAAGCCTAACTCTTCCATAATAATCTTTGACATCACACTTGGGCCCAAACCACCATCAATGAGGCAACACTGAGCAATCTTGTCCATAATCTTTACAGAAATATAAAAGGGGGGATTTTTTATAGGGTATCTAAATTTATGTACACCTACTTTATTTACAGAAGAATCCTCTTCGTCTACCTCTTCGGAAAGATTAGCTACAACAAAAGCTTTTCCTTCCATGAATTGTTTCAAATGCATCTTTTGTTCAAGGATGACAACCATGTATACAAGGGTTGCATATGCTTTAATGTTGGCCAACTGATTCAAGATATTATATTTAGAAGAGGGAAGAGGGGAAGTAATTCCTTGACTCTCAGGAACTTTAGGAACCTGGATAGTTGCGGTGAGCGAGGATGATCTCGGGGTAGAAGAAGTGCAGGGAGGATCAAATTTTCCCTTGGGATTATAGGCTTTGTTCCTAGTGTTGATGACCATGACATCTTCTGGCTCTGCAAAATCTAGGACAACGATAGTAGCTTCTGGTCTTTTACCAAATATCTTATCTCTAGCACTCTTCTTTACCTCACATGTGGTTTCCTCATGGTGTTCCTCACAAAAGTTACACCAACTCCGAGGCAGGATAGATTTAGGCTGAAAATTGTTTTCAATTGGATTTCTAAAGGGGAGTGCAAAAGAGGATGAAGCTCTAGGGGTGAGAGGGGATAAAGTACCCTTCCACTCAAACACTATCATACGGTTGTTCATATCTTGTACTAGTTGTAAGAGGGCGGACATGTATGTTTGTCTAACCGATTCTCCCTAGGGAAGACCAGTTCTTTCAAGTTGTTCTTCATACTCCGAACAAGTATGAAGAGCAGAGCCAAGATTATCAATGGATTTTTCATCAAGCCTATGATGGTAGAGGGAAGGAAATGCATTGTATTAATGCACGAAAGTGGCTTAGTTATGAGGGCGGATAAGTTCGGGGATTTTATTGTATAATTTGGTGAAACATAAGTTAAAATACTTGATGGTCTCACCATCTTTATAGGAAACGTTATTGTATTCCCTTAACTTCTCGCCAAGGATTTTGGATTGCCCATAAGTGGATCAGAACCAATATATTAAATCCTCCCAAGTAGACAAAATATTAGGAGGAAGGTCAAAGAATTCGACCGCAGCCTTTCTTTCCAAAGAGTTGACAAACAAGCGCATGCAAGTGTCATTTCGTTTGCCCCTATGTTATGAAAAGCATTAGAAAATTCCACCAGGTGTTCATTTGTATTGACAGTGTTATTTCCTTAAAACTTAGGCAGGTGCTCTTTAAACTTCAGAAGTGGACAAGTAGCAGGTGCTAGGTTAAGAGGAGAGGACACATGCCACGGGGTAGTTGTGGCGCCTTCTTCGAACTGAAAAAGCCCATACTTTTTACTGAGTTTGGTGGGGTTTGTGGTAGATTGTACATGGATATGGTGGCTATACAAGCTACCAATCACTTATGAAGATGAATATTGAGAATATGGAGCACTTCCAGTGCCACCAGAGCCACCACTAGATGCCATCCTATGGATTATAGATGAGGGAAAGAAAGATGAACTGGATGAATCAGATAAAGTTCTTCTTAGACTACTTTGTTGGGTAGATAACACAACGTTTCTTCTTCCTATTTCAACAACAGGATTGATTTTAGGTGGCATGCCTCCTCTTCTTCTAGAAGAACGAGAATCTAAGGACATGAAAGAAAGGCCAAAATGGAAGAGAAGGTTACTGTTGATTTCTAAGTTGTCTATGTCTAGCTTCCAATTGTTCTTGAGCACTAATATCTCACTCAATTGCTGTCCAAGAATGGTTAAGCTCAACACGGGTGTTGGCAGTGTCTAAGATGGTATTAAACAGATTCAAAGCAATGCTGGTCTGGTCTTGAAGGTCGATCTCAATATTGGGCTTCCTTGCAGCAGGAACAATCCTTAAGTATAAAAAGGTCAAAGAGTCAATATCAGAAAATAAAGATGTATCGATGAAAATCGAGTATAAAAATTAACCAGAGAGATATCGAAGATCTCCCGAGTATGGTCACCAAATAAATGTTGAGTAAAATATATGAAATGATCTTACTCAAGCATTTCCAGACCTTGCTTGGCTAAAAAAAAGTACAGGGGAATATCATCCTATGTTTATAGCCAACAAAAATAACATCCTAACTCACAAGTATTAATTACGAGTGCTTAGGCTAGTTTTTTTTCAATAAACGCTTGCTGAAAATTTACTTTTTATGTAATTTTCTGAACATATCAGTTTCTGAAATGAATGTAAATATAGAATTGAAGTCACCAAGATGATAATCAAGACATATGAGACATAAATAAATCCTTTATTTCATTCAAATTCACCAAAGAGTCAATTTCTTTACAAAATCTCATGCAGAAATTTTGGACCAAAGTCAAACTTAGACATCCCCGATGGAACATACAAAAAGACCTATGATAGAAAACCAAAACCAAACTCTAAAATATGGACCAACTTGCCACATATTGCTTCACACTCGACTATGCACAATAGCCTTTGTCAGCCATGAAAACTAATTCACAAACAAACAAGTCTACACAGACTATCAAAGATAGATCAACACCTCTGAAAAACAAGTGTTTAAATGATGTGATTCAACCCTAAATATTGTTGTCTACAATAAGACCCTTGATCCAGATGGATATCGGTGGCCACCCACCTTTTCCAACTGGCTTAAAACAGTTTTCTGACATTTTTGGCAATTTACTATTTTTAGCAGTTTTTTGGGTCCTGAACTTCTGGAGCCGTTTTGAGGCCCTAAACGATGTTTTTTGGGGTAGCAAAATTTTAACATGAAATTTTGTTCAAATGTTGTAGTCCTCGGATAGATCTTTCCAATGAGGTATTATATTCCTAAAACGGAGATCGTATGCAAAAGTTACGACCCCGGGAAGTTGATGTACTCACTTACCCAAACGAGGCCCACATGACTTTTGGCGCTTCATCTCCTAGGGTTAGGTTTTTGGATGTCTAGGACTTTTGGCATTCCTGTTTATTGTAAAAAGGCCTTCAGAGCCTCATTGTAATCATCTTCTTGCGAATGCGTGCTGCCGTCACATCTCTTCTAAGAGATAAGCCGCCACCATTCCAGCAAGCTGGTTTCCGCTGCATTTTACAGTTTCAGCTTATTTCGTTATTTAATAGAAAACCAGTTTTACTGTATCTCTGTTATTTTTGTGTTAAGCACCTGCTAATAATCGGTATTCATTTCGTTCTGCTCATAAAATCCGGATCAGTGGTATTCATTTCGTTCTGCTAATAAAACCCGGACAAGGGTAATGAGCCGCCCGCCCTTTGTCGCCTTTAGTGCATGTCCCCAACAAGGTCTGGATACAAAGAATTGGGTCTCGAACATGTTTCTCTTGAGGAAAGAAGCTCGACTTCAAGTTTAATTCTCTCATGGTGGGGGAAAAGAAAGATGAAGGGACAGGATACCCTTCAGCAAATTGTTGATTGAGGAAGCCCTCACGCGACAAAGGAACGATATGGGATGCCAAGAAATCCTTTCCTGCGATTCACCAACATGCGAAGCATCTTCTTTGAACGGAGTAGCCACCCCTCTAAGGTACAAATAAAATTTGATATCCCTATATTTGAAGGTCGGATAGACGCAGACGCCGTGAGACAAGTGGTTGAATCTACTAGAAGGGTATTTTCGCCTTTATTAATTGAGAAGGAACAGAGGAAACCCCATATTTCAGTCAATGACTACACCTCGAAACCGCGGATTCTATTAAGGAACAATACCACCACGAAGTTATGATGACTTATATAACAAATGGACCACACTGCTGCAAGAAAAGGGCCAAGCAGCGCCGCATTTCACAAATATCTCCATACCCTATGCACCAAATCAGGTATCAAAGATTCAGTTTATTATCGGGTTCTCAAGTATCGCGGTGCTCACAGATAGATACATCCAGACCGCAATGGAATTTCTCGACATCTCATCTCCAGCGCTGCCTACCGATATGTAAATAAAATCGGAGTGTAAGCTCAAACAAAAGACACGAAAAATTTGAGCCTGGGAACCCCACAAAAGCTGTGAAAGGTGGTTCCAACCCACCAAACAAGGGACAGAGCAAAGATGGACAGTGATCAAGACAACTACATAAGCCGCAAGGTTAGAAGGACACCGAAAAGACAAAGAAAGATACGTGGAAGTGGGTGCGACTTCCATAAGATCCCTGCGATAACACCGATGACCGCCGCCAAAGCAACAAGCAGGGTCAGGCGAAAGCCCTTGAATCGATGCGCATTCGACCGGTGATTTAACGGTGGGAAGATGATCATTGATTCGAACCTGCGCCACCATCGCCACCACTGCTTTCTCCCGGTGAACGACGAAGCCGTGAAGAAGGAGAGCCGCTCCATTCACGATAAAAGCAACCCCATCAGACTTCATCGTGGATAGCGCAGAAATGGTTGAACCTCATCTCAAAGCATCATTGCCGGTTGGACCTATCAAAACACCGCACCTACAACCCTACACCATTGGATGGTTCTCCCAAGGAAATGATCTCCACGCCGCCCAATAGTGTTAACTGTCAGACGACATCAAACCCTTCAAAGACTTAGGTATTGTGTGATGTTGTTCTCTCAAAGTTTCCAGATGTCTTTGGGCCAACCTTATTTATGGAAACGCCATGTCAGATATGAGTCTAGGCCTCAGAGTTTTATTAATACTTTGAACAAAAAATTGTGATAGATACCCGAGGCGCATTCCACCAGTGCTATTTCCTTTGATCTCGCTAAGCAATGGCAGGAAGGTCATCTCTATTGTGAATTTGTCTTCTTCGCGATTCGCTTCTAAGAATAAGCGAAAGATCGTAGCCAAATCCAGGGCCTCCACGACCGATATCTACACACAACGTATAAGTGATAAGGGTCGTGGAAGAATACCGATATATTCTCTCACCTACGCTGGGGTAAATTCTCCAGACCGCAAAGTCAAGCACCCCATCGATCCGGACGTACGTTAATCACGTCTAAATGGGCCACCATCGTCAGCTCTTTGTTAGAGAATGAGGAGATCAAGCAACAGATCCAAGAACCGCTACCACAGCAGCACATCCACCCCAGCCTAATCACCTTCGTGGAGCCCAACGTATCGGTACAGTAAGAAATATGGAACCCGGCGACCGTATTGATTAATGGCCTCGAATAAAATAATCGCCGAAATTCCAGACTGATTCTCTAATCTATGACCCTCCTTGATCAACTCACGGGCCGTACCACTTCAAGAAGATTGATCTAAAGTCTGGCAACCACCAGGTCCCGGAGAGAAACGACGATGTATGGAAGACCGCCTTCAAGTCAAAGGAAGGACTTTTGAATGGTTAGTCATGCCCTTTGGTTTGACAAATGCTCCAGCCTTAATTTCATGAGGATGATGGACGATATCCCATGAACATTCACCAATACTTTGTGGTGTATCCGGATGACATTCTAATTTACGTTAAGACTTGGCTGAACACTTGCAACATATTCAACGGGTTTTTAGCACTTTGTGGAAGCACAAGCTATACACCAACCTCGAAAAAATGCTCCTTCTCGCATGGATGTATCCATTACCCGCTATAATTGGATCGAAGATATGCATATGTGGATCTAAGATCCAAGTCATCCAGGATCTGCCACCCAACAACACTAACTCCATCGAGCTTGGGACTTGCTAATTTCTACCGCTAGGTTCGTTATGGGCTTCTCCCATATTGCATGGGTCCTTAGCCAAATAAATAGGGGTAGTGGTAAGGAAAAAAATTTGCGTGGGGACGGTCCAAACAACAAGCATTCGATAATTTGAAGTAACGCTTGTGCTCAACTCCAGTGCTCTCCTTTCTCGATCTGTAACAAATTTTTGATATTGAGACAGATGCTTGAGACTTTTTTGTGGGCATAGTTCTCACTCATTACATGCATCTGTTGGTATACCATAGTGAGACACTATTGGATATTGTCCGTAAGTACCCTACTTACGACAAGAAATGTACTCCATCAGTGAAAGCATGCTTCCAATGGAGACATTACATTCTTGGAAGGAGATAGTCATCCACACCGACCATAAACCACTACAGCTCATGCAAATCCAGGAAAATTCGCGTATCGACCGCCATCAAAGTGGTCCACATACCTGCGCTAATTCACCCTCAACATCAAGTATAAAAATAGGAAGCACCAACCGTGTCATTGATTGCCTCAGTAGATTTCTAGTCGCGACACTCACCACGCTTCTAGACTCTTACAGCCATGAGACAAATTGATGGCCCTAACTCTATGAGATAGACCTCGACTTCGCCACCACCTACCAAATGTTGGGTGCAAATGCTTGTTGATAATTTCCACCTTCAGATGGTTGTTGTGTCATTCGGGCCATCTCAAGGCTCCATCAAGTGAGCGAAATAAGTCGGATCCGGGAAGCCCACTACGTACGGCATGACACTTTGGTGTCGAAAAAGACAAAGGGCGATTCACAAACATTTACCGGACTTAAACTTCTATTGTGAGGTCGGAAAGTATATCGTCTTGCACCGCCTCAAGGCTTATTGCCAAACCGGACCACTAAGAAACAGGCCTATACACCCCTCTTCCTAATACTGACAGGCCATGGGAATCCAACTCAATGGAATACATGTCGGGCCTCCCATCCACCAAGCGGGAAATGACTGTGGTTTTTGTGGTTGTTGATCGCTTTTCTAAGATGGCGACTCCCGCTTCCCTCGTGAAGAAGAGTATCACGCCAGAGGCTACCGCTAGCTCTTTTTTTGAACAAGTCTGGGTACATTTTTCTAATCCCACAAACCATTGTCTTAGATCGATAAGTCGATTATTATTTCCCCGGGTTTGTGCCTCTCGGGTCACCGCTGGACACCAAGTCATTCAAATCCACGACCTTCCACCCCGCGACAGATGGCCAAACCGAGGTTGTAACCAATGATTGTGCATATCCTTCGCATGTATAATTCAAAGAAACCCTGCATTACGGGATGAGAGACTTCCTATGTCCAAAGATAGTTACAACCGAGCTCTTGCATAGCTCAACCGGCTACAGCCCTTTTCAAGTGGGGTTGAGATTCCAACCCTGGGTCCCATTGATGTTTCACTACCCCTGGTGAGCACCTCGGCTGAATCGTCCCCTGCTCTACCAAAGGCTGAAAAATCCAACCGGTTCATAGAGCGGATCCAACACATTCGGCAAAAGGTTCAGGATATCCTACAAAAAATCCAATGACAAGTACAAACAACGGCATGATAAACATTGCGCCGATAAGTTTCGCGGGCTACAAAGTTTGGTTGCACTGCAAAAAGAACGCCTTATAGGACCTCAACGAAGATTCGCCTACACTCCGCTATGGACCATACACTATCACCAAGGGCATGGGGAATAATGCTTGAGCTCAACATTCTCCTTTCCTTGGCCTACACCTTGTGTTCAACGTGGATCTACTTCACTATTTCCACCATTATTGGACACCTCTGTATGGTGCAGAACAACCGACACCAACAAAGCTCAACCCGATCAGACAATGCATCCAATGATCAGATTATGGATGCATGCATAGCAAATTTCACAACAAAGGATCCAAATATCGAAGTCGGCCACAAAGCGGCGCCCCCGCATTCAAGGCAAGGGTTCACCCGTACAAATTCGCTAAATTTCCTCATCTAATGGGACCTCAACGCAATGGAGACCATTGCTTCCTAAGAGGAGGATTGACCATAATGGATATCGGTGGCCACCCACCCTTTTCCAACTCGCTCAAAACAGTTTTCTCGACATTTTGGCAATTTACTATTTTGCTTTTTTGGGTCCCAACTGAGCTGCTTTTGAGGCCCCTCAACGATAGCTGGGGTAGCAAATTTTATCAAGGAAATTCTTTGTTCAAAATGTTTGTAGTCCCTCGTGATAGATATTTGAGGTTATATTCTAAAACGAGATCGTGATGTAGTGTTAATGCACTTCTGAAGTTGATACTCTACTTACCCAAACCAAATTCACATGACTTTTAAGGCCTATCTCCTAGGGTTAGTTTTGGATGTCTAGGACTTTTGACATTCCTGTTTATTGTAAAAAGGCCTTCAGAGCCTCATTGTAATCATCTTCTTGCGAATGCGTGCTGCCGTCACATCTCTTCTCAGAGATAAGCCGCCACCATTCCAACAAGCTTGTTTCCGCTGCATTTTACAGTTTCAGCTTATTTCGTTATTTAATACAAAACCAGTTTTACTGTATCTCTGTTATTTTTGTGTTAAGCACCTGCTAATAATCGGTATTCATTTCGTTCTGCTCATAAAATACGGATCAACCCTGCTATCATAAAAGAGAATTAGGCTTGTGATGAATAAATGAATGAATGAAAACTGAACTACATAAACTCAAAGAGCAAACCTTAGTATGCTTCTGCTTCTATCCTCCCTTTGTTTCCCCCTTTCCTTTTGCTTTTAAACAAATTAGAATTGGTTGAAGTAGTTGAACCAACTCATTAGTTAAGATAATTAAAAGACCCAACCAACTTTAGTTAAGGGGGAAAGGTAATAATCATAATAAGGGTTATAAGTAAATAATAACTAGTAGATGGGACCCCTTGTGACTCCCTTTAACTCATAACATAACTACTTAGTTAAGCAAAACACACCTCCTTGTGACTCCCATCCACATATTCACATTTGACAATTTAGCTTATGATATCTGAAATTATTCTAAAAAATATTACTCATATATCAAAAAAAAAAAGCATTATGTCCAAAGATCGTTGAAGTCAATTGTCAACAACAATAGATAAAATAACACTCAAAAGTCATATTTCTCGGTTTGTGAGGAAATTTTTCCCTTGTTGATGCTATCATATTTTATTCCTTTTGAAACTGTCTTAGGCTGTGTAGAATCTTTAAACCTCATCTTGTTGATCATATGAGAGCAATTGTCTTTGCAATGCAAATGGGAGGACACAGATTTACCAGAATTATCTGAAGATGCGGAAGGGGCAGTAGCGACCTTCTCTTTGACAGAGACGTAGTAGGCCTATGTTTTTAGCCTTTTATTTGAATAGCTCATCCTTGTATGCATGATTGATTAACAAATAGTCTTTTAAATAACCATACATAACAACTCTTAAAATATGGAATAGATTTGGCTCAACAATGTATCAGACTCATGCAATCCAATCCATACAAATTGTTTTATTGTTTATCAATGAGCAGGGGGTGAATAAAGGGTCCTCAGATATGTGAGGGGTTTGTGTTGAGTGAAACATGATATGATGCGGGGGGGGAGATGGGGGATTATTACTGTGCAAAGACAACAACAATCAACTACAAATCAAATAAAACATCACTGTAGTTCAACCAAGACATTGCTACTGCCAACTGTTTCAACGCAAAAAATTTCTTGAGTGTGATTAATGTTAGAACAAGGAGTGAAAAATGAAAATCTGAAGGCGATGGGGTTGTAATTAGCGAAAATTGAAATAATGGTAGGGAATGAGAGAGGGTATTGTTCGTAAAATTAATAAAGCAATCCATATAATCATTCTGTTACAAGGAGATACACCAATCAATGATCATTGTGACTCAATAACAATTACTGTGTATTGGCTAGTTTACTGTCCATAGTCAAATATCTAACATAGTGCCATTAACAAGATAATGTGCATTCCACAACAATCTGTAAGGAGTTTTGTTCCTCTTACAATGAAGTCATATTGTCATTGCAATCAGGCATACCATTTAAAACATATGATATTCGTTAAACATACATAGTGGGTAGTTGACCCAATAATCCAGATTTAAATTGCAAAATCCCTGATTGTCATTTAAACATACAGACAACAACCATCATTCCAACACATGCTATGCATGAAATAACTCAATCATGCAAGTGTAATTTTGTCATTGTATAAGCCCAATTAAACATGACTCTAAATAATCAAAAGCTGGGCTATCCATCCAACACAACGAGGTACCAATAGTATGCCCGACTTCATCATACAATAATCGAATTTGCAAAAAAATCGTGATTAAAACTTTGTGACTATCTCTGAGTGTGGAACCTGAAAATATCCATATCATACACAGTGAGAAACCACCCAAAACAACATGATGCGACATTCCATTTTACAATTTTAAACACACAACCACAATATTAGCTCAACCCATCGTGCCGAGCCATCGATCTAATACAATATTGCTTCAATTTAACCAAACTGCAATCAACCATGTTGTGTAACACTCGGGCTCATCCCTAATGATGCAATAAAATAACCGTAACACATACAATAGATGGATTTGCTACAGTCATCCCAATTGCAATAACCGTTTGGCCTCAACAAAACAAATCATTGTTACAATGACCATTTATTCGTGGTGTAGTAACACCACACACACAAATATGTGCAAGCATCATTAAGCAATTGTAACCAATGCCAAATCAAACATCCAAATAATCTTAGTGCAAAAAGACAGTGATTGTGTATCAACCAATCAACCAATTCAATGTTGAGCCTATACTTGGACTGTCGTAACAATCAACAACTGACCTACCATGCTGTGGAAACCACACACACCCATTCATCGAGATGAAGCGAGGTTGTAACCTTCTCAATTTAAACAATACTGGGTTATCAAACACAAGGAGAACGATTGTGTATTTTGAATTGTGCAATTAACAACGCAGGGTTTGTCCATTATAATAAACATGCAGTGACTAGGTACCAAAACCAACACGATTGTCACATGACCAACTGGGTGAGCCTGTACTCAAATTCGTCGATAATACACAACCATCCAACATAACCAAGTAGTAAACCCAACAGGCCACACCGGTCCTCTCTATTAACCCTCAAACCTATAGAGTTAAGGGTTTTCTTTGTGACCAACACATGGAAAGCTAGAGCCAACTCCTTTCAATGGTGAAAGCTTCAAAGACCAACAATGCATACACAGGTAGAACCAAAACTTATTCGTGGATAGGTAAAAAATATCGTGACAGGAAGGCTAAAACAGAAGGGCGAGGCTCCAATTTAGTTTGGCAATGATACTTAGCACATGCAGGGTATAACCCTTGTGGCTCTCCAATCAAGCAACCACAACGTTGAATTGAAGACATGGCCAAGAGAGAACCAAATAACCCACTGTGTGACCTTTAATTGTGAAAACAAACCAATGCTCAAGTGAATAGAACACAGTGACACAAAGTGCCTCCAACCATTAAACCCACAAAAGCCAAAGACTGGATATAACGACGAATGCGTGAGGATAGCTAGGCACCCAAGACCAAACAAAAACCCTCCAACCAAACCAACAAGGATAATAGAGGGCCCTTATGGCTGCTAACACCCAGGATGACCAATAACACTATGGCTTCAACATTATTGTAGAGAAAACCATCAACGCTCCATTTCAAAAACATAATCTTACACAGTTGCAATACTTAAAGAAAGCACAAACCAATACACCTAAGCCAATATCCATTTCATAACTAGAGTAGACTCAAGAATGGACAAAAAAAGACATCCCTGTAATCAAACACCTTAAAACGTGAGTTGGTCGAGCCGTTCGTCTTTGCTAAGAAATCAGAACATAACCATAAATACAAGTTTGAACAATAGCCTTACTATGGTGGCCGTCAACGAAGGGATTAAGGGTGACGTGCAGTAAATGCACATCACCTCCACACTCAATTTCATTTAATTTCTTAGTACGCGCCGACTATTATCTCAACAAATCATCCAATCTGAACCATGCATCAAAAAAACAACTCTTAATTGCGAAGAGCGCCATTCACATCATATATTACCATTTCAACTATGCATGCCAACTATGGTTCTATATAACTTCAATAAATCACATGGCTATCATATGTTAGCTAGGATTTACCACAATCCTCCTAATTCATATAGTGTAGCAAGTTAGTATAGAATAATTTATTCCCTTTGCATTTTTGTTCACATTGCTTAATCTCCTCTTAATTTTCCTTTATTTGTAATTACTAACACATATCTTTTGTAGGTGTCATAAGTAATAGATCCAAGAATAGCAACAATGGTAACCATGAATAACCTAGGTCATTGTAACATAAAACTTTGAGCCTGGAGCAACAAAAGAAACATGTATAATTGATCCATCATCCAATAAAAGAAAGATGTCATCAACCATGTAAGTAGTGTCGAACATTAGCATAACACCAAATAAGAAGTCGACCTGATCTCCAATCTACAAGGGGTTCCCACCTAGTAGTATTATTTAACATTATCATAATAGGCTTTATAAACACTTTGCGGGAAAAAAATTCATTGTGGTTTTAATCGTCAACATAGTCTTCTATAGATTCAATGCCCTGAAGATTCCAACTTCTTCCTTTAATCATAGGATAATGTATGTAGATGGACAACCAAGGATACTTTAAGGCTTCTTTTCAAAGAAGACTTCTTCTAAAGTCGAATTGAACACGTGCTTCTTTTCATGGCTGCTACTTTCAATGGGAACATGGATAGATACTTCATAATCCTTAATGGATCATATTATTTAGGATTAGCTCCCTCCTAATCCTTTCTTCATGCATGAATGCATGTTCTTCTTTTTGAATTCTGTAATCATCTCCCTCCATCTAAGATATTCCATGCTTTCGTCTGCATTCTTATTGCCTTCTACAAGGTGTCACAAGTCTTTTTCTAATTTCCTCTTGATTGCTAACTTCTTTCTATTTTGACTTCTTCTGGGTCTCTTCAAGTTTGATTCTGATTTTGGCTTATCTGGAAGTTGTTACTTATATAATAGCTTCCATAGGAGTTGTTACCAAGGGTTGTAAACGTACTTCATGTTTTCATGTGTATTTCTTGACTTGTAGTCATTGTGATAACAATCCTTATCTTGTTATTCTTCCATAGGTATTGTTTCACTTGAACATCTTATCTTCTAAAAAATAAATATGCAAGATATGTACATAAACTATTTAAATATGGTATGTACAAGAACTTTGAAGAATATTGTTACCTTGACTTATAAGAAGAAGTATGTTTTATCCTGCTTGGCCTTCTTTGAGGGTTTCCTTTCTTTGACAACTGATGCTTCGTCTTTTTCCTTCCTTAAGCCAAACTTTCTCTTATTCTCTTATTCTTGAATATTGCTCTAAAGGCTTGATCATCGTATTTCTTTTGGGATTTCTCTTTTGTGCTAATCCTTGATTCTTCATGTGCACAATAAGTCCAAAGTTCTTCAAATGTGATATAATCCTTTCTTGTGTTCATGCTTAAGAAAAATGCATCCCATGTCTTGGGAAGGATGTTGAGTACTATATTTACCAGTTCCTTCTATGAAATTATTTCTTCAATATCTTGTAGTTGATCTCTTAACTGAGAGATTCTCATAATGTATGATGTTATGTTGTCATCATCATTCATTTTCATGTCACAAAGCTCATTCTTCAGACTCATTACTTGTCCAATGTTTCTGACTGAGAAGAGGTTAGTTAGGGCATCATACATCTTCTTAGATGAGTCAAGATGAGAGATGTAGGGTATCAAGTGGT